>PVKP010017393.1:0-46241 GCA_004027715.1 Plecturocebus donacophilus
TTGACAGTAAAATAAGATATAAATACAAACAGCAAAAAGTTAAAAAGCAAGGAGATGAAGTTAAAGGGGGGATGAAGTTTATAAAGTTTTTATTAGTTTTCTTTTTGTTTGTTTATGTAAACAGTGTCAAGTTGTTATCAGGTTAAAACAATGGGCTATAAGATAGCTTTTGCAAGCCTCATGGTAACCTCAAACCAAAAAACATATAATGGATACACAAAAAATAAAAACTAAGAAAATATAGGGAAAAAAACATCTTCAATAAAGGGAGACAGGAGGGAAAGGAAGAAGGAAAAGAAGACCACAAGAAGTGTCAAGTTATCAGCTTAATATAATGGCTCATAAGGTACTATTTAGAAGTCTCGTGGTAACTTCAAACCAAAAACCATGCAATGGACACACAAGAAATAAAAACCAAGAAACTAAATCGTATCACCAGAAAAAAATCACCTTTGCTAAAGGAAGATAGAAAGGAAAAAAAGAAGAAGAAGAAGAGAAGAACACAAAACAATCAGAAAACAAAAAATAAAATGGCAGGAGTAAGTCCTTATTTATCAATAATAGCTTTGAATATAAATGGACTAAATTCTTCAATCAAAAGTTTGAATTTAAAAAAAGACTCAATAATCTGTTGCCTACAAGAAACATACTTTACCAATAAAGACACACATAGGCTATACATAAAGGAATGGAAAAAGATATTCCTTGAAATGGAAGCCAAAAAATAGAAGTGGCTATACTTAACATCAGACAGAATGGATTTCAAGACAAAAAACAAAAAAAAATAGACAAAGAAAGTCACTGTATGATGATAAATGGCTCAATTCAGCAAGAAAATATAACATATATATATACACCCCCAACAATGAAGTACCCAGATATATAAAGCAAATATTATTAGAAGTAAAGAGAGAGATAGGCCCCAATACAGTAATAGTTGAAGATTTCAACACCACACTTTCAGCATTGGACAGATCTCCCAAAAAATCAACAAAGAAACATGGGACTTAATCTGCACTATAGACCAAATAGATCTAACAGATATTTACAGAAAATTTCATCCAAAACTGCAGAATACACATTATTTTGCTAATCATATGGATCATTCTTAAGTATAGACCATATGTTAGGTCACAAAACAAGTTATAAAACATTCAAAAACAACTGAAATAATATAAAGAATTGACTATGAGCACAATGGAATAAAACTAGGAATTACTAACAAGAAGAATTTAAAAATACATGGAAATTAAACAATATGCTCCTGAATGACCAGAGGGTCACTGAAGAAATTAAGAAGGAAACTGAAAATTTTCTTGAAACAAATGATAATGGAAACACAACATACTAAAACCTATGGGATATAGCAAAAGCAGTATTAAGAAGGAAGTGTCTAGCTATAAGAGCCTACATCAAAAAAGAGGAAAAGCTTCAAATAATCTAATGATGCATCTTAAAGAACAGAAAAGGAAGAGCAAACCAAAATGAGTAGAAGAAAATATAAAAGATAAAGCAGAAACACATAAAATTGAAATGAATAAAATAAGACTGATGAAACAAAAGGCTGTTTTTTTTGAAAGGTTAAACAAAATATAAAAACCTTTAGCCAGACAAACTATGAAAAAGAAACAGAGAGAAGACATACAAAAATACAATCAGAAATGAAAAGGAGACATTTCAAATGATACTGCAAAAATTCAAAGGACCATTAGTGGCTACTATGATCAACTACATGCCAATAAATTGGAACATGTAGAAGAAATAAAAGCTTTCTACACATACACAACCTACCAAGATTGAACTAGGAAGAAATCAAAAACCTGAATAGATCACTAACAAGTAATATTATTGAAGGTGTAATAAAAATTATCCCGGTAAAGAAAAGCCTGGGATCTGATGTCTTCACAACTGAATTCTACCAAACATATAAAGCAGAACTAATACCAATACTACTCAAACTATTCTGAAAAACAGCGGAGGAGGAAGTACTACTTTCAGACTCATTCTACAAGGCCAGTATTATCCTAAAATTAGAACCAGATAAAGACACATCAAAAAATTTTTTTAAACTACAGTCCAATATCTCTAATGAATATTGGTGCAAAATACAAGCAAACAAAATTCGACAATATATGAGAAAGATCATTCATCATAACCAAGTGGGATTTATCCCTGGGATGCAAGGATGGTTCAACATATGCAAATCAATCCATGTGATGCATCATATCAGCAGAATGAAGGATAAAAATGATCTGATCATTTCAACTGACAGTAAAAAAGCATTTGATAAAATTCAACATCTCTTCATAATAAAAACTCTCAAAAAACTGGGGATTGAAGGAACAAAACTCCAGCTAATAGAAGCCATGTATGACAGACCCACAGCTAGTGTCATACTGAAGGGGGAAAAATTGAGAGGCTTTCTTCTAAGATCTGTAACACAATACGGATGCCTACTTTCACCACTGTTTCAACATAGTACTGACTGTCCTAGCTAGAGCAATCAGAAAAGAGAAAAATAAAAAGAGCATCCAAACTGGAAAGGAGGAAGCCAAATTATCCTTGTTTGCAGATAACATGAGCTTATATTTGGAAAAACCTAAAGACTCCATAAAAATCTATTAGAACTGATAAACAAATTCAGTAAAATTGCAAGATACAAAATCAACATACAAAAATCAGTAGCATTTCTATATGCCAAAAGTGAACAATATAAAAAATAAATTAAAAGGTAATTCCATATATAATAGCCATACATAAAGTTAAATACCTGGGAATTAACTAAAGAAGTGAAAGATCTCTATAATGAAAACTACAAAACACTAATTAAAGAAATGGAAGAGGACACCAAAAATACATTGGAAGAATCAATTCATAATTTGGAAGAATCAATATTGTTAAAATGTCCATATTACCCAAGGCAGTCTACAGATACAATGCACTCCCTCTTAAAATAACAATGACATTTGTCACAGAAATAGAAACAAAGAAAAACAATATTAAAGTATATATGGAACTACAAAAGACCCAAAATAGCCAAAGCTATCCAAAACAAAAAGAACTGAAGGAATGACATTAACTTACTTCAAATTATACTTAGGAGCTATAGTAACCAAAACAGCATAATAGTGGTATGAAAACAGATACATAGTCCAATGGAACAGAACAGAGAACTCAGAAACAAATGGACACAGCTACAGTGACTTCGTTTTTGACAAAGGTGCCCAGAACATACACTGGGGAAAAGACGGTCTCTTCAATAAATGGTTCTGGAAAAACTGGATATTTAAATGCAGAAGAATGAAACTAGACCCTATCTCTTGTCATATATAAAAAGCATATGGTATAAATACTTAAATCTAAGACCTCAAACTATGAAACTACCAGAAGAGAACACTGGGGAAAATCTCCAGGACACTGGTCTGGACCAAAATTTCTTGAACAATACTCTGTAAGCACAGGCAACAAAAGCAAAAATGGGATTACAAGTTAAACAGCTTCTGCACAGCAAAGGATACAATCAACAAAGTGAAGAGAAAACCTACAGAATGGGAGACAATATTTGCAAACTACTCATCTGACAAAGGATTAATAACCCAAATATATAAGGAGCTGAAACAATCTCACAGAAAAAAAATCTAATAATCTAATCAAAAAATGGGCAAAATATTTGAATAGATATTTCTCAAAAGAAGACATACAAATGGCAAACAGGCATATCCAAAGGTGCTCAAAATCACGGATCATCAGAGAAATGCAAATCAAAACTGTAATGAGCTATCACCCCAGTTAAAATGGCTTATATCCAAAAACAGACAATAAAAAATGCTTGTGAGGATGTGGAGAAAGCAGAAACCTTGTACACTGTTGGTGGGAATGTAAATTAGTACAACCACTATGGAGAAAAGTTTGGAGGTTCCTCAAAAAACTAAAAATTGAGTAACCATATGATCCAGCCATCCCACTGCTGGGTATAAACCTTAACAAAAGGACACAGGTATGTCAAAGAGATATCGGCACTCCTATGTTGCAGCACTGTTTCCAGTAGATAAGATTTGGAAGCAACCTAAGTGTCCATTAACACAGGGGTCCCAACCCCTGGATGCGGACTGATACCAGTCTATTTCCTGTTAGGAACCGACTGCACAACAGGAGGTGATCATCAGGTGAACAAGCATTAAGGCCAGAGTTCCGCCTCCTGTCAGATCAGTGGTGGCATTAGATTCTCATAGGAGCTGGGACCCTATTGTGAACTCCACATGTGAGGAATCTAGGCTGCACACTCCTTATGAGAATCTAACCAATGCCTGATGATTTGAGGTAGAATAGTTTCATCTGTAAACTATACCCCAACACCACCCATCTGTGGAAAATCTGTCTTCCCCAAAACCACTCCTGATGTCAAAAATGTTGGGGACTGCTGCATTAACAGATGAATGGATAAAGAAAATGTGGTATATTATTTTGTGGTATTTGGCCATAAAAAAGAATAAGATCCTGCCATTTGCCACAACATGGATAGAACTGGAGATCACTATTTTAAGTAAAATAAGCCAGGCACAGAAAGATAAACATCGCATGTTCTCACTTATTTGTGGAATCTAAAAATCAAAACAATTGAACTCATGAACATAGAGAGTAAAAGGATGGTTACCAGAGGCTGGGAAGGGTAATGTGGGGCTGGGGAGAAGGGAGGGATGCTTAATAGGGACAAAACAATAGTTAGAGGGCTGGAGGGCAAGGGGTATGGTTAAGGGGCACAAAAAAATAGAAAGAATGAGTAAGACCTACTATTCGACAGCACATTAAGGTGACTACACTCAATAATAACTTAATTGGACATTTTTAAATAACTTGAAATAAAGAGTAAAATTAGATTGCTTGTAACACAAAGGATAAATGCTTGAGCAGATGGTTACCCCATTCTCCCTGAAGAGATTATTTTACATTGCATGCCTGTATCAAGACATGTAATGTAGCCCGTAAGTATATACACCTACTATGTACCCACAAAAATTAAAAATTGAATTTTTTTAAATTAAAAACTTAAAAATATTAGAGGTGATAGTTGCACTAACTGTAAATGTACTAAATGCCACTGAATTGTATACTTATGATAGTTAAGTATCTGTTATGCAGGTTTCACTTTGTTAAAAAGTTATTCCCTAGAATTGAAGTTATGGTTAGAAGCATAATATAAATGCCAACAGAAATATATTAAGTAAATTACAGGATGAACTATTACATATGGGCATGAAAATATGTTGGAAAACATACCTAAAATCATTTTCATAAAAGTAAAATAAAACATACCACAATTTTATATTAAATACATGATAGTTTACAGAGACATACAAATTGTAATGTGAATGCAAAATCTCAGAGTATATTTTTTCTTAAAATTGTGTAATCAATACATTAAAACACATAATCTATCTGAAACATGTACTTTCTCCAATAAAACTTACAGCTACAGAAAATTCAGTGGTAAAAAACTTCAGAAAGAGCATGTTTTGAAAACCATAGTCTTTTTATTTAAGAAACAAAATTAAAAAACACTATGACTCTAGGATGTAGACTCTAAATTTTGTGGATTTCACTTGGCCCATAATTACTGCATCTTATGTATCCACTGGACAGAGCACTAAGCTGTGTCTTTTATCTGAGAACAAATGGATCTTCCTGGACCATATTAACAGAACTCCTGCATTAACAGTTAAGAGCAGGGTTTAAGAATGAGATATTTTCTTGTTCTAACTAGCAATATAATCTTGGGTATTTTAGATAACTTCTTCGTGCATTAAATATTTGTGTTCACACGTAAAATGAGGATCAAAGTAATACCATACCGTTTTTGTAAAGCTAACATAAAATAATGACTATAAAGCTATTAGTATAGTGCCTAGGATATAAAAAATGCTAAATGTCAGCTAATGCATCTATATTAGAGCTTCAAATGGACCAGATCACTGCATATCAGAAAACTTCCATTCACCTATCTCTGTCACCCAACATACTACAGTAGGCCCTCCTTACCCATGGGTTCCATATCCATGAACTCAACCAACAGCAGATCAAAAATATTCAGAAAAAATTCCACAAAATCCAAAACACAAAATTTTAATTTGCCATGCACCAAGTATACTTTGAATTCATGTGAATAAAGTGAAATGTAAGCATTGTATTAGGAATTATAACTAAAGATGATTTGAAGTATATAGGAGGAGGTGCATCAGTTATATACAAACACTACACCAGTCTATGTAAGGGACTTCACCACCTGCAGACGTTGGTATACAGGAAGGGTCTTGGAATTAATTCACATGGATACCAATATTCAACTGTATTAGCTGCACAATTGTGTTGACTCAAAGATTGAATCAGTTCATCATTCCCCGTGAGTCTCAACTCTGAGTGTGTAGTAGAGTCACTTGGGAAACATTTTAAAAGAACCATTACCCAAGAATTACCCTACAACTACAACCCAGATAATGATTTAATTGTTTTAGAAAGTAGTCCAGATATCTATATTTCTAAAAGCTTTCCAGCTGTTCTAATATGCAGCTAGTGTTTAAAAAAAATTATTTAACCAGAGTCAGGCTCCACTCCCTCTTTAAAAATTCCTCACATTTTCATAGCCAAAACCATTTTTCTGTGGGTGCTATATAGGCAAACTCCATTTAGAGATGACAGATTAAAAATTTTAAAGGCAAGTTCCAATCTAGAGACAAAGAAGGATTTCTATTAAATTCCACTTTAGAAGGAAATTTTATTTAAAAGTCAAATATTCTTTGCAAAGTAGAAGAAAGAAGTGGCAGAATAGACAGGAAGATGGAGGAAAGTAGGGTTTAGTAAACAAGAATGTGATGATTATGGCTAGCCTTTATAATGCTCTTTTTTATGTGTTTCAGCTCCTAAGGCCTATACTACATATGATCTCATTTGATCTTTACAACAACTCAATGAATTATTATCATCTCCATTTTACATACATGAAAAATGAGACACTGAGAGGTTAATGAACCAACGTCATACATTTGAACAGTGACAGAGTTGGGATTTCAACCCAGAATTGGTTCCAAACCCATACTCTCTTAAATACTATTCTATACTACTACCCTGTGCAATAAGAATCTTACCTAATGTAAGGTGCATACATTTACCCTTTAATTATTTCTTATTCCTAAAGTCATAACAATAACCTATTTATTTTTTTAAAAAAACTATCAGCAATGATTATTTTTGAGTAGTGAGTAGGTTATTTTTCTTTTATTTCTATTTGCTAAATTACAATAATAAACATGCATTCATTTTGAAATAAATGTAATATTTTTGAAGCAAGCATATCATAGAATTCTTACAGTTCACAGTGCTAATAAATACATATTACCTTAGAAAACATAGTAAAACTCAATAAAAAATTTTCTGTGGTAATATATATTCTCCACAACAGGTACTGCTTTCTTAATTATCTTTACCTTAGTAAAAATACACTAAAATTTGCTTAAAAGAAACTTACCTGTGCACTGTCCTCCATTGGTTGGATCTCCATAATAACCTGGCATACAATCTTGACACTGCTTTCCTGTGGTTAAATTTTTACACTGTTCACACACATTATTATTGATGCAAGTGCTATGTCCGTTACACTGGCAAGCTAAAGAAAAAACAGTAGAAAGTATTACAAATATCTAACATAAGATCAAGTATAACAGCTTTCAAAACAAAGAATGTATCTTAAAAAGCTGGATGGTAAAAATGTCCAAAGAGCATCTTCCAAGTTTTGTTTAAAAATTAATAACACAGATAGCTCAAAGTTTTAATGCAAGATAATGTGTACAATAAACCATGTGTTGAAATTTTACCTTAACCTCTTTACAGTATTGTGGTTAAAGATGAACTGGAACATAAAAGCTATCACTAATGACAGAATACTCTTTAGCATAATTCTTAAAAATTCATAAGAATGGTATGTCTGTTAAGTTATATAAACACAAGGCTAAATATTATAACTTTGATAAAGAATGCTATAATTCATATTAATTGTATTAACACATAATAATAAAGAATCAATCAATATAGAAAATTGTGTGGCAATAGATTCTTACTAGAATAAAGTAAACTAATAGTAAAATTAATAAAAAATAGTACTTTTGGGCCAGGCATGGCTCATGCCTGTAATCCCAGCACTTTGGGAGGCCAAGGCAGGGGGATCACTTGAGGTCAGGAGTTGAAGACCAGCCTGGCCAACTTGGTGAAACCCCATCTCTACTAAAAATACAAAAAAATTAGCCAGACCTGGTGGTGCATGCCTATAATCTCAGCTACTTGGGCGGCTGAGGCAGGAGAATCTCTCAAACCTGGGAAACAGATGTTGCAGTGAGCCAAGATGGTGCCACTGCACTCCAGCCTGGGCAACAGCGCAAGACTCCATCTCAGAAAAAAAAAATAGTACTTCTGAATTAATTTGCGTAAATGTGTATCTTCTTTAGGCAAAAAAAAACTTCAAGGTTTAACTGAAAGTCTATTTAACTTTGAACTAAACAGAATGAAATATGAAGTATGAGATCGTTTCTATATCGGTATAACTAAGACTTTTACATTTTGATGTTAATATTACAGCAGAATAAAAAAATTTCAGAGTAAAGTTCATATATGAAAGCTCAGCTCTTTGTGCCTATTTGGGACATAATATTAACTTAATTTGGTAACTGGCCAAAAATCATCATAATTATCACCTTCATGATTATTTTACTTGTTACAACTAAGATAGCAACTAGCATTTAATTGAGCTCTCTCACTCCATGAGGAAAGCCAATATTCTGCTGATGCCAATTGTTTGTAGTTGGTATCTATTCTGATTGGTTAAGTGTACATAAGCATCCATTTTTAATCATTGTAAACACCATGCCTTGGCCAGATAGAGTACCAAATGGTACACATGAATTTTATTATTTAATCTTCAAAACAATGCTATGTGGAAGCTGCTGTGTTTAGGACTATTTCTAAGATGAGGAAATCTGGGTTAAGCAACTACACAAAGCCAGACAGCTAATCAATGACAGAAACAAATACACACATAGAACTCTGAATTTTAAATAAAACAGATATTAAATAGCATGTAAAACTGCCTTTTATATTCAGAATACTTGAAAGTGAGAAGAATTCCCAAGAGGCTAGCACAGGGGAAGAAACAGACACACAAAAGAGTAAAACCAAATACTTTATAGAAATTCTTAGAGGTGCAACTCTATTATAATGTATTATAGAAAGACAAAAATAAAAAAAAAATAAATTTCTCATAATGCAAAAAAAGAACAAAAATAGAAAATATGCAGTTATGAAAAAAATGCTCATCATCCTCTTTATGAAATTGAAAAAAGCATAATATGTTTTTAAACTCCATATTACATTATGAAACAATTCAGAGAAAATTTAATAACAAGGAAAAATGTTCATGACAAATCAAGAGAAGCAATTGATACAGAGCATTATACTTAGAAATAATGCAATGTTGAACTCAAGATACCAGAGCAAAAGGGCAAAGTAGGTTTCTCCAACAATCATACTCCTGAATAAACATCAATTTGAATAGCTACTCACACACATAATTACCTTCACAAGGGCTAAAAAAATCTGAATGCACAAGCAAGCAGTGAAAAAAACAAATGCTGGTATGTATGTGGAGAAAGAGGACTTTACACACACACACACACACACACACACACACACACAATGAAATATTTTCAGCCATGAAACAGGCCATAAAAAATAAAATCCCATCATTTGGGACATGGATGAGTTTAGATGACATTTTGTTAAGTGAAATAAGCCAGGCACAGAAAAATAAACACCTCATAATCTCAATCACATATGGTATCTTTAAAAAAAGATCTCATAGACATTAAAAGTATAATGATGATTACAGGAAACTGGAGAGAATAGGAGGAGGGGGAGCTATGGAGAGGTTGGTTAATGCATACAATGTTACAGATAGAAGGAATACCTACTACGCAATAGAGTACAAGAACATAGTAGGGTGATTATAGCTAACAATAATGCATTTCAAATAGATAGAAGAGAGGATCCTGAATGTTCTCATAAAAAAGACATTATAAAGATTTAAGGTAATGCTATGCTAATTACCATGATTCAACTATTATACAATATATACATGCATTGAAACATACCATTGAAACCCATAAAATGTGTATATTTTACATATCAATTTAACAAAATGACAACATGTGATGAAATATATAAATATGCTTATGGAAAAGCTAATGATGGGTATCTTACTATAGTAAGATTTTTTAGACCAATTGCCTACAATGAATTAATATTACAATAATGTTATTAGAACTTTAATTTTATAACATTATGCTTAGAAGTTTAAGATATTGTTTCACAGAAAATTTACTATGTGACACCACTAATTAATTTACTCAGATAAAAACAAAATTTATTGAGTGCCCACCTCATGTAAAGAATTACCAGACGATTTAAAGTAAGAAGTGGGTTACTATAAGAACTTCATGAAATTTCTAGCCATTTGGAAGAATCATTAGAAAAAAGAATGCTTTAACATCTGAATAAGACAGCTAAATTTAGCACTCATATCTAACATTTCCCTCACAGATTAACACTAAAATAATAAGTAAATGTACCAGCAATGACAGGCATTTTGGTATGGCGACCTACATAAACAAAACGAGAAGGTAGTAATCTACAATATCTCTTAATGTTAAAAGAGTTTCCCTGGGAAAATTCCACTCAACCCTCCTTTCCTGAATAAGAAAAATTCTGAAAACAAAGGTTAGTCATAGGGCAGTCAAGAAGCATATCACTGGTATTTCTTCATCCATCTTATGGAAAGTGTGAATCAAGAAAGCACCTGACATGGTCTATATATAATGCAGAAAGCCAGTATACTTTAGATCTAACTGCACAAAAAATATCTGGAGAAAAAACATCTGGTAATTGTCACACTTTATAACTAGTATGGTAGCAATGGCAAAGGAGAAAGCATATTATAGAAAAGGGGACCCAAACATAATGGCTGTATCAAACACCAACAAAAAAATGATATATTAGTAACCTATGATTATGTTCTAGTCCCCACTACCAAAAGAGTGTTAGATCAACAGGTAATGTAAGCTTACACATAATAGTCTGTTGAGGTTACATTGTTGCTTGAAAGGTTCTAATATCATCTAATATCTCAGTAGCTATTGAATACAAATAAAACTAGAGAAATCATCCATTCTATCTTCTGTAAATTTTAAAACCACTCCAGATGGCTCCGCATTTATGGACACACAAACAAGAAAAAACTGAAATAAAATATAATGACAACTCAGCATTTGATATGCAAATAAGTACATAGTTTGGAAAAATAGTTGCTCTGCAACAGATGTGCAACATTTAAAAATATCTTTTTGATAATCTTAATAAATTTAAAATATATACACAGAAATTTAAGATAAAAATTTACCCAAAGCATTTTTCAATACATATACCACTTTAAAAGAAATGAGAATTATCAGATGCTAGAAATGAAGCAGACATTCCAAATAATAGTAAAGTTAAGTTTGAGCTAGCAACAAAATTTTACTATACATGGAAAAGACAAGTAAGAATTAGGAGGCATGGGTTCCAAAATCGAGAAGACCAAGAAGATATAATTCTTGGCATCCTAAAGGAAGCAAGCTAAACTGAACCATGTTCATAAAGTGATACTATCAACTGTAGACACTTTCTATGAAAAAAGGTATTAAAACACATCATAAGCTCTGCAAAACGCAGAAAAAAATTTTAAGTCCCCAGGGATATGTGAAAGAAAAACGTCACTTGTGAGAACTTAAAGGATAAAAAATGTCACTTGTGAGAACTTAAAGGATATGTCAGGCATATATGGTAATTTGAAATTCACGTCATACATTTGTTGAACAAACCACCAAATAAAACATTAATTTAAACCTATTCTGCAAACAAGAAAAGCCCCATAGATATTGCAAAAGCAGATGTAAATGATCCTTGCAAATACATCCACAACTCAGGTTACACAAATATATCACAAGAAAGAAATTGGGAAAACTTTTCTTACATAAGGAACTAGATAGCATTTTATGCTTTGCAGGCCATACAGTCTCTCTCACAACTATTCCTTTCTGCAACTGTAGTGCAAAAGCAAACAAACACAATACACAAATAACTGGGTAGAGTTGTACTTTAATAAAACTTTCTTTACATAAATCTGCAGCAGACTAGATTTGGCCTAAAAATCGTGGTTTGCCAAACCCTGACATGGTAGAAAAAAAAAATTCTAAATTAAATTTTACAATAAAAACTTCAAAAACATCATAAAAGTCAGGAGATTTTAAAAAGTTGATTAAAACAGAGTAAGAATACATATGGAAGATGAAAATGTTCAAAATTAATTAAAGATATGAAAAATAAGGAAATTATGCCTGAAGAAGAAAGGTATGATGACAATTTCTCATCAAATAGAGAATATCAACAAAGAAATAAAATTTTTGAAAAAAAAATGAAGTAGAAAAGTACAATAACAAAAAATACACTAGAATTCAACAGAAGATCTGAACGGGTAGAAAAATAATCAGAAAGCTTAAAGATAGACTGACAGATTATGTAATCTAAAATACAGAGAGAATTAGAAATGGAGAAAAGTAAGCAGAGCTTGGGAAAACATTAATGTTTTAATAATTAATGGGACATCATTAATTTTACCATCATGTGAATAATAGGAACACTGGAAACAGAGGAGAGAGAGATAAAAAAAAAAAAAACTAAAAATTATTTGAAAACATAGTTGCTGCAAACTTCTCAAATTTGTTGAAAAACATTAACTTACACATCCAGGAAACCTAACTTACACATCCAAACTCTAAATAGAACAAACAAAACTTTAACTTCTACGTCCAAACTCTAAATAGGACAAACACAAAAGATCCACAAAAAGTCCCATTATAATTATAATGATGAAAGCAACAAGAAGGACAAAGTCTTGAAAGAAGAAAGTGATAAAATCATTTCTCACTTACAAAAAAGTCCTATAAGATTAACAACTGATTTTGAATCAGAAATAATAGAGGCCAGTAAGCAATATAATAATATATACTCAAAAAACCACTGCTAACCAAGAATCCTCTGTCAAGCAAAGCTACCTTTAAAAAAACCAGAGAAATAATGGCATTCCTAAATATTAAAATATTAAGAGAATTAAATGCTAGCAGGCCAGCCATACAAGAAGCACTAAAGAAAGTTATTCGCAGGAAAGCAAGTGACCTAGACAGTAATTCAGCTCCATGCAAAAAAAGAAACAGTACTGGTAATAATTGTGTAAAAATAAAAATAGGAAATGCATATTTATTTTTCTTTTTTCTATTACCTGATGCTATTAAAGAATTATTTTTAAATATATGTATATAATGGTATTATTTGTCTTATAACCATAAAAATGTAATATGTTTGCCAAAACTGCATAAAATAGGTGAGTGAAGAAAACCTGTGTTGGTCTAAAGATATGATACCAGGTGGTTTGAAGTCATAGGAATAAATAAGGAAAACCAGAAATGGTAAAAAGATTAATATAATAAAAGCTATAAACATATACTTGCCCTCCTTTCATTCCTCAAATTCTTTAAAAGATATAAAATTACATAAGGCAATAATTTTAATAAAGTACTGGTGGGTCCACACATAAATAGATGTAGTACATATTAAAAAGTAAGACAAAAAAATGAAGAAAAATAATAGACTTACATAACATTATTATATCTCACTGATATTAATATAAATCTGAAAAATATTTTAATAAGTTAAAATGTATATGTTAAAGGTTTCTAGGTCTTTCATTTCCTTGGTTAAATTTATTTCTAAGTATTTTAATTTTTTGCAGCTACCATAAACGGTATTACCTTCTTGATTGCCTTTTCTCCTTGTCATTGTTTGTGTATAAAAATGCTGATTTTTATGTGTTGATTGGGCATTCTGCAACTTTACTGATTTCATTTGTCAGTACTAACAGTTTCTTGATAGAATCTTTATGCTTTTCTACATATAAGATCATATCATCTGCAAACAAGTACAGTCTGAGTCCCTTCTTTCCTGTTTAGATACATTTAATTTCTTGCTTTTGCCTAAGTGCTCAGTCTGAAGACTTTTCATACTATGTTAAACAAAAGTGGTGCAAGTGTGCATCCCTTTGTTGTTCCAGTTCTTTAAAAAAAATGTTTCAGCTTTCCCTCTTCAGTATTACGATAGCTATGTTCTTTTCCCAAACAAGCAAAATGGAATTGACTACCACTAGCCAAGTCCTGAAATAGACGCTTAAGGAAGTGAAAGGACAATATTTGCCATCATAAAAACAAATAAAAGTATAAAACTCCCTGATGAAGCAAACACACAAATAAGGAAGAGATAGTATTCAAATGCTACCACTACACAAAACTACAAAACCACAATGACAAACAATAAGAGAGAAGCAAAGGATATATAAAACAACAATAAATCACTTAACGAATGACATAAATAAGCCCTGACATATCAATAGTAACTTAATGTAAACAAATTAAACTTTCCACTTAAAAGACACAGACTTGCTGACCTTCAAGGTCAGAGACCCCAGAAGAAGAAGCAGGCACCCATCTGTGCCGTTCTCCAGTCTCCTCGAGTGGCATCTCCACACGCAGGAGCAAACCAGATGAAGAGAGTCTGAAATGAAGTCCCAGCAAACCACAGCAGCCCTATAGAAGAGGGACCTGATCACTGAAAGAAAAACAGAGAGCAACAAAAACAACAAAAAGGCCCCACAAAAATCCTATCCAAGGGCAAACAGCCTCAAAGAAAATAGACAAACTCAAACTCAAAACTAGACAAACTCAAGATCAGAAAGAATCAACAAAAAAACAAATGGCCAAAGTACCTATTCTCCTCCAAATGATCAAAACATCTCTCTAGCAAGAGTGCAGAACTGGACAGATGATAAGATGGACGAATTCACAGAAGTAGGCTTCAGAAGGCAGGTAATAAAATACTATACTGAGCTAAAGGAGTATGTTGTAACCCACAGCAAAGAAGCTAAAAACCTTGATAAAAGGTTAGGGGAGCTGCTAACGAAAATAACCAGTTCAGAGAGAAACAAATGATCTGATGAAGCCAAAAAAGACAGCCAGAGAACTTCATGAAGCAAACACAAGTATCAATACCCAAAGTGACCAAGTGGGAGAAAAGATATGAGTTTAAAGACCACCTTGCTGAAATAAGGCATGCAGACAAGACTAGAGAAAAAAAGAATGAAAAGAAACAAACAAAGCTTCCAAGAAATACAGAACATTGTAGAGAGACTAAACCTACGATTGATTGGAGCACCTCAAGTATACAGGGAGAATGGAAACAAGCTGGAAAACACACTTCAGGATATTATCCAGGAAAACTTCCCCAACCTCGCAAGGCAGGCCAACGTTCAAATTCAGGAAATACAGAGAACACCACTAAGATACTCCATGAGAAGATCAACCCCAAGACACATAATCATCGGATTCTCCAAGGGCAAAATGAAGGAAAAAATGTTAATGGCAGCCAGAAAGAAAGGCCAGGTCACCTGCAAAGGGAAGCCCAACAGACTAACAGCAGACCTCTCAGCAGAAACTCCACAAGCCAGAGGGACTAGGGACCAATATTCAGCATTCTTATAAGAAAAAAAAAAAGGAATTTTAAACCCAGAATTTCATATCCAGCCAAAATAAGCTTCATAAGAGAAGGAGAAATAAAATCCTTTCCAAACAAACAAATGCTGAGGGATTTTGTTACCACCAGGCCTGCCTTGCAAGAGATCCTGAAAGAAGCACTAAATATGGAAAGGAAAAGCCAGTACCAGTGACTAAAAAACACACTGAAATATAAAGATCAATGACATTATAAAGAAACTGCGTCAACTAGTGTGCAAAATAACCAGATAGCATCATGATGACAGGATCAAATTCACATGTAACAGTATTAACCTTAAATGTAATGGGCTAAATGCCCTAATTAAAAGACGCAGACTAGCTAACTGGATAGAGTCAAGATGAATCAGTGTGATGTATTCAGGAGATCCAACTCGCAAGCAAGGACACACATAGCCTCAAAATAAAGGGATAGAGGAAAGTTTACCAAGCAAATGGAAAGCAAAAAAAGGCAGGGGAGGCAATACTAGTCTCTGACAAACAGACTTTAAAGAAACAAAAATCAAAAAAGACTAGGGCATTACATAATGATAAAGGAAACAATTTAACAAGAAGAGCTAACCAGTAAACCTGGAAGAAATGGATAAATTCCTGGACGCTTGCACCCTCCCAAGCCTAAACCAGTAAGAAGTCAAATAGACCAATAACAAGAGCTGAAGTTGAGGCAGCAATTAGTAACCTACCAACCAAAAAAAAGCCCAGAACCAGATGGATTCACAGCCAAATTCTACCAAAGGTACAAAGAGGAGCCAGTACCATTCCTTCTGAAACTATTCCAAACAACTGAAAGGGAGGGACTCCTCTCTAACTAATTTTATGAAACCAGCATCAACCTGATACCAAAACTAGGAAGAAACAATAGAGAAAGAAAATTTCTGCCAATTTCCCTAATGAACATTGATGTGAAAATCCTCAATAAAATACCAGTAAAGTGAATCCAGTAGCACATCAAAACACTTATCCACCAGAAGTCAGCTTCATCCCTAGGATGCAGCTAGTTCAACATACACAAATCAATAAACATAACTCATCACATAAACAGAACCACAGAGAAAACCACATGATTATCTCGATAGATGGAGAAAAGGCCTTTGATAAAATTCAACATCCCTTCATGTTAAAAACTCTCACTAAACTAGGTATTGATGGAACATAGCTCAATAATAGGAGCTACTTATGACAATCCCACAGCCAATATCATATTAAATGGGTAAAAGCTGGAAGCATTCTCTCTGCAAACCAGTACAAGACAAGAATGCCCTCTCTCACCACTCCTATCCTACAAGGAACATGGTATTGGAAGTTCTGGCAAGGGAAATCAGGTAAGAGAAAGAAATAAAGGGCATTCAAACAGGAAGAGAGGAAGTCAAATTGTCTCAGTTTGCAGATGACATGATTTTACATTTAGAAAACCCCATCATCTCAGTCCAATAACTATTTTAACTGATAATCAACTTCAGCAAAGTCTCAGGATACAAAATCAATTTGCAAAAATCACAAGCATTTCTTTACACGAACAACAGACAAGCAGAGAGCCAAATCATGAATGAACTCCCATTCACGAAGGGAAAGAAATATCTAGGAATACATCTAACAAGGGATATAAAAGACCTCTTCAAGGAGAATAACAAAGCACTGCTTAAGGAAATAAGAGAGGACACAAACAAATAGAAAAATACTCTATCCTCACGGATAGGAAGAATCAATAGTGTGAAAATGGCCACACTGCCCAAAGTAATTTATAGATTCAATGCTATTCCCATCAACCTACCATTGACATTTTCTTCACAGAATTAGAAAAAACTACTTTAAATTTCACATGGAATCAAAGAAGACCCTGTATAGCCAAGAAAATTCTAAGCAAAAAGAACAAAGCTGGAGGTATCATGCTACCTGACTTCAAACTATGCTACAAGGCTACAGTAACAAAATCAGACAGAGACCAATGGAACACAATAGAGGCCTCAGAAATAACGCCACACATCTATAAGCATCTGATCTTCAACAAACCTGACAAAAACAAGCTATGGGGAAAGTATTTCCTGTTCAATAAATGCTGTTGGGAAAACTGGCTAGCCATATGCAGAAAACTCAAGGTGGAGCCCTTCCTTACACCTTATACGAAAATTAACTCAAGATGGAGTAAATAGTTAAATGTAAAACCCAAAACCATAAAAACCCTAGAGGAGAACGTAGGCAATAACATTCAGGACTTAGGCATGGGCAAAGACTTCATGACGAAAATGCCAAAAGCAGTTGCAACAAAAGCCAAAATTGACAAATATGATCTAATTAAACTAAAGAGCTTCTGTACAGCAAAAGAAACTATCATCAGGCAACCTATAGGAGAAAAATTTTGCAATCTGCACATCTGACAGAGGTCTAATATACAGAATTTATAAGGAACATAAATAAATTTACAAGAAAAATAATGAACAACTCCATAAAAAACTGGGCAAAGGATATGAACAGGCACTTCTCAATAGAAGAAATTTATACAGCCAACAAACATATGAGAAAAGCTCAACATCACTGATCATCAGAGAAATGCAAATCAAAACTGCAATGAGATACCATCTCATTGCCATACCAGTCAGAACGGCAATTATTAAAAAGTCAAGAAACAATAGATGCTGGTGAGGCTGTGGAGAAATAGGCTTGTTCTTACACTGTGATTCCTCAAGGATATAGAACCAGAAATACCATTTGACCCAGCAATCCCATTACTGGGTATATATATATAAAGGAAAATAAATCATTCTACTATAAAGACCCATGCACATGTGTGTTTACTGCAGAACTATTTGCAATAGCAAAGTCATGGAACCAACCCAAATACCCAATAATGATAGACTGGATATAGGAAATGTGGTTCATAAACACCATGGAATACTGCACAGCCATAAAAAGTAATGAGATCATGTCCTTTGCAGGGACATGGATGAAGCTGGAAGCCATCATTCTCAGCAAACTAACACAGGAACAGAAAATGAAACACTGCATGTTCTCACTCATAAGTGGGAGTTGAACAATGAGAATACATGGACACAGGGAGGGGAACAACATGCACCAGTCCCTGTTGCAAGATGGTCACGGGAAGAAACTCGGAGGATGGGTCAATAGGTGCAGCAAACCACCATGGTGCATATATACCTATGTAACGTCCACATTCTGCACATGTATCCCAGAACTTAAAGTAAAATAACAAAATATTTAAAGAAAAAAAAAGAAATAAAAGTTAATCATGATATTCCATCAATTCATTTAGCCTATCTAATGATTCTAAACAGAATACCACCTGTATAACTAAGATAGATGTAGCCTACGGAAGAATTTTTTATCTTAGACATTTTAGTCTCATTTTCATTGTTCTTTTTTTCTAAAGCTACATTTTCTTTATGCAGAAAGTTAAATTGTTTTCATCACATTATTATTACCTGGACACTGGATAAAGGACCACTCATAGTTCTTTTCTTTGGGGCAAAGATTGGTGTCAAGAACCATCTCGTTGTAGTGCATTCCAATAAGCTTCATTGGTCCCCGTGAAGAACCTTCAATGCAATGTCCTTTTCCTGTATTACTAGGATCATTGCACCAGCCACATCCAGGCTGTTCCAAACACTGTCCGCAGGTTCTCAATCCAGAACAATTTTGAGCTGCATGACAGGAACATTGACAAATATGTTAACCTGACTATATATTCAAACAGAATTATAGGCTAATAAAAAAATAAGTATAATCATGAAATAAACAATGAAAGGTCATCTATAGTTAATGTAAATATTTTTGCAATAATACTTAAGAGACAGCAATTACTAAAAGCAATTAAAACATACAATACAATCAAGAGGAGATAAACAGTCTGACATAGGAGTGAAAAAAAAGTGTGGTTAACCATGACATGGAGAAAAATAAAGTCAGTAATTGAAGACTCCTGAAAATTCAGGGGAGCTGATCTAGGGCCCTACAGACCACCTTTATTATTGTCTGTGATGTAAAGCCATGCTAGCCATGCTTGTGCCTAGTGAGAACCTTCAATGATTCCGTATTCTGCCTGTGGATATCCAGAGTAAGTGATGTCTGCCCATTTCCTGAGACTGCTGGGCTATACTTGGACTACCTATTACAGACACTGATTCTCCCAAGGGTCCAAGATACTAGTATTTGGCTATTATGTAATTAGTAAACTTAATCTCATCCAAAAAACCAAGCTGGGTGGGAACACAAAAACCTTGCACTCTCCTTCAGCCAGGCAACCAGAGCACACATTCTAATTTGCAGGGCTGTAAAATAACACTCTAAGACTCATTCACTGATACTCAGCCTTTGTTGTCGTTGGTTTTTGATTTCAGGTATAACCTATGAGACTCAACAAAACCTATGAATATGATGATGTTTGCCAAAGATAAGCAGACATTATAGTCTAACATCATAGTCATAGCCATTGTTATGAAATGTTTTAAATTTTTAATTAACAACCAGAGCATCTTACATTAAGCTGAGAGACTTTTCATATTTACATAGTTACTTTTACTATTATTTAGCTAGCAATGGTATATTGTGTCTTGGGAATTGTTTATAAATAGAAGATAGTGACAGAAATACAAGGCATCATGAATGATGTCTTCTGGTCACATGAAAGAAAAAACAATGGAGGGAAAAAATGGTAGATTTCTGACAGACTCAATTTCATTATATAATGTTAATGACTTAGCTGCCACTCAGCATTTTAATACTACTGGGAACAAAAATGTTCATAAGAAAACTAAAAACAATGCCATAAATTTCTCAGTGAACATCAGGAACTCGATATAGTTGAGTGTGCAGAGACAGCAGAATATTGGATTTAAAAATTTACAAATTATATCATTATTTGTAGTTGTTAATCCTTTGAGGGCTGCAGATCTCATACCTTTATAGGAAGGTAAAGAATAAGTATCGTCTCCTGTAATTGCTTAACAAGATATGAAAAAAAAAAAAAAAGAATACTCTTTGAGTCATTAAACAGAAGTGGCTAATGTTAAATTTGTAGATAAATAATTCATTGACACAAAGAGTCTTCCTTTGAAATATTATACTTTTTCAACAGTCCACACTGCTAAATGACACAATTTAAAACTTCCTATTTACCATATCCCTCCTTAGTTTTGTTGGTTTAAAATATTTATAGTATATTTATTATTGCAGTTAGTCCACAGTATTGTTGACTAGTTTATTCTAATTGTTTTCAAAGGTATATTGGGTGACTATGTCATCAATAGGACATAATAGAAAATATCTAATTAGTAATATTAGTTTGACATTTCAATTATCTACTGTTATGTAATGATATGTATCATATATCATGTGAGGAGAAAGTAAATATTTAGTGGAACTCACTCTGAATAAATAAAATTTCCTAATATTATTATACAGGTATTTTCTAAGAAAGTAAGTTTTATTTTAGAACTATTTTTTAAAGAAAGGATCATGAAACCTGCTTTAGCCACAGTCAGATTTTACCTGTGAATACCACCTATTGACCTGAAGTCTGAATTGTTCAACCCAGTGAATAAAATACTGGGGAAAGAAAATATAAATAAATATATTTTTTCATGATAAATATATATGTATTTTTCTTTCCCCAGTATTTTATAGATAGATAGTACTCCACTGGCAAATGAAATAAGCTTCATGAGACCTCTGCCATTCCAACTCCACAGGAGACAGTGCACCTGCTTATACATGGAGCATATCACTACTACAAACAGCATCTGAGAATCATGAAAATACTCTCTATAACCAAGCAACTCATATAGTTTTCGTGACTGAAAACACCAAGAGCCAAATTAGATTAAAATAAATTACAAACATTAAAGTCACATCCTCAAAGAGAAAAAAGAAATGAAAAAAGTACAGTTGAATAAAAAAAAATTAAAAATAATTAGAAGAGATACCCTACAAAAATGAGAAGGAACCAGAAAAATAATTCTGGCAATGTGAAAAAATAGGGTTTTATAATACTGCCGAAATGTCACACTAGCTCTTCAGCAATGGATCCAAACCAAGATAAAAATATTTGAAATGCCACAAGAATTCAGAAGGCTGATTACTATGTTACTCAATGAGATACAAGAGAAAGGTGAAAACCACGTAAGAAAATTTAAAACACAATTCAGGATATAAATAAAATTTTTTACAAAACAATATATTTTTTTAAAACAATTTCTGGAAATGAAAGACACATTTAGAAAATTGCAAAATACAAGTGGAAAGTTTTAAAAATAGACTAGACCAAGTAGAATAAATAATTTCATACCTCATAGACAAAGCTTTTGAATTATACCAATCAAACAAAAATAAATAAAAAATAATTTTAAAAAGAAACAAAGTCTGCAAGAAATATGAGATTAGGTAAAACAGCCAAATCTAAGAATCACTGGTGTTCCTGAGGAAAAAGAAAAAAATTTTTGGAAAACTTATTTGAGGGAATAACTGAGAAAAACATCCCTGGCCTTGCTAGAAATTTAGACACCCAAATACAGGAAGCTCAAAGAACTCCTGAGAGATTCATAGCAAAAAGGACATTACCAAGGAATACAGTAATAATTCTATCTAAAGTCAACATGAAGAAACTAATTCTAAGAGCAGCAATATAAAAGTATCAGGTAATCTACAAAGAAATACCTATCAGACTAATAGTAGACTTCTCAGCAGAAACCTTACAAACCAGAAGGGATCAAGATTCACTCTTTAGCCTCCTTAAGCAGAATAACTGCCAAGCAATAATTTTGTATCCAGAAAAATTAACTTTCATAAATGAAGGAGAAATAAAGTCCTTTTCAGACAAGCAAATGCTAAGGGATTTTGTCACTACCAGACCAACCCTACAAGAAAAGCTAAAAGGATTTTAAATCTTAAAATGAAAGGTCAATATGCACCAGAACAGAAACTCTTTAAAGTATTTAACTCACAGGGTCTATAAAATAATAATACAATGAGGAAAACAAAGTAACTAGGTAACAAACATCGTAACTAGAAAAGTACCTCACATCTGAATATTAATGTTACATGTAAATGGTATAAATGCTCCACGTAAAAGACATAGATTGGTAAAATGGATGAAAAACCACAAACCAAATATCTGCTATCTTCAAGAGACATATTTAACATTTAAAGATTCTTATAGACGCAAGGTAAAGGGGTCGAAAAAGATATTCAATGCAAATGGAAACCAAAAGCAACCAGGAGGAGCTGTTCTTATATCAGATAAAACAGACTTCAAAGGAACAACAGTAAAGAAAAGACAAAGAAGTTCATTATATAATGATAAAAAGTATCAACCCAACAAGAAGATATTACAATCCTATATATGTGAACGTAACACTAGAGTTCCCAAATTCATAAAACAGTCACTACTAGACCTAAGAAAGAGACAGATGGCAGGACAATAATGGTGGAAGGCTTAAAACTCCACTGACAGCAATAGACAGATCATCAAAGCAGGAAGTTATCAAAGAAACACTGGACTTAGGCTGGGTATGGTGGCTTACACCTGTAATCCCAGCACTTTGGGAGGCCGAGGTGGGGAGATCACCTGAGGTCAGGAGTTCGAGACCAGCCTGACAAACATGTAGAAACCCCATCTCTACTAAAAATACAAAATTAGCCAGGCATGGTGGCACATGCCTGTAATTCCAGCTACTCAGGAGGCTGAGGCAGAAGAATCACTTGAATTCACTGCACTCCAGCCTAGGCAACAAGAGTGAAACTCCATCTCAAAAAAAAGAAAAAAAAGGAAACACTGGATTTAAATTACACTCTAGATCAAATGGACCTAATGGATATTAACAGAACATTGTACCCAAGAACTACAGAATATGCATTCTTCTCATCAGCACATGGAACATTCTGCAAGACAGACCATATGATAGGCCACAAAACAAGTCTCAATAAGTTCTAAAAAATCAAAATTGTATCAAGTATCTTCTCAAACCACAGTGGAATGAAACTAAAAATCAATTCCAAAATGAACCTTCAAAACTATACAAACACATGGAAATTTAAGAATCTGTTCCTGAACGATTTGGAGGTTAACAAATCAAGATGGAAAGTTTTAAATTCCGCAAAAAAGAACAATAACTGTGATACAAGTTATCAAAACCTTGAATATAGCAAAAGCAGTGCTAAGGGAAAAGTTTATAGCACTAACTGCCTGTATGAAAGTCTAAAAGATCACACACTAACAATGTAATGTCACATCTCAAGGAACTAAACAAACAAGAACAAACCAAATCCAAAGCTAACAGAAGAAACAAATATCAGAGCAGAACTAAATGAAATTGAAACCAAGAAAATACAAAAAACTAATGAAATGAAAAGTTGTATTTTTGAAAGGATAAAGTTGATAGACCATTAGCTAGATTAACAAAGAAAATAGGATTCAAATAAGTTTAATTAGAAATGAAAATGTTGACTTTACAATCAACTTCACAGAAATACAAAAGATCATTCAAGACAACTCTGAACAATTCTATGCATACAAACTACACAATCTAGTGGAAATGGAAAAAATCCCAGAAACATACACTTCTAGCTTGAATCAGGAAGAAATAGAAATCCTGAACAGATCAATAACAAGCAGCAAGATTGAATCAGTAATATAAATTTTTGCCAGCCAAAAAAACCCAAGAGCCAGGGGAATTCATAGCCGAATTCTACTAGATATCTATTCAAAGAAGTGGTATCAATACTACTGAAACTGTTTCAAAAGACTGAGAAAGAGTAAATCTTTCCTAACTCATTCTATGAAGCCAGTATCATCCTGATAGCAAAGTCAGGGAAGGATATAAAAAAAGAAAACTAGAGACTGATATCTCTGATGAACATAAATGAAAAACTTCTCAGCAATACACTAGCAAACTGACTCCAATGGCACATCAAAAAGGTAATCATCATGATCAAGTAGGTATTATCCCAGAGATGGTTCAACATATACAGGTCAATAAATATGATTCATCACATAAACTGAATTAAAAACAAAAGCGATATGGTCATCTCAAATAGATGCAGGAAAAGCACTCATTAAAATTCAGCATATCTTTATGATTAAAAATCCTCAACAAACTAGGCATAGAATAAAACCACAAAATAATAAAAGCTATATATGATGAACCCACAGCAAACGTCATAGTGAATGGAGAAATGTTGAAGGCATTACCCCTAAGAACTATAACAAGATAGGGAGGCTCACTTTCACCACTTCTATTTAACATAGTACTGGAAATTAGGCAAGAGAAGGAAATAAAGAGCATCCAAACCAGAAAAGAGGAAATCAAAGTAGTCTTGTTTGCCAACGACATGATTGCCTACCTAGAAAACTCTAAAGACTATGATGTGATTTTATACTGTATACCTAGAAAACCCTAAAGACCTCAATATGATTGTATACCCAGAAAATCCTAGAGTCCTCTAAAAGACGCCTAGATTTAATAAATGAATTCAGTAAAGTCTAAGGTTACAAAAACAATACAAATCAGTAGCACTGCTATACACCAGTGACCAACCTGAGAATCAAATCAAGAACTTTTACAACAGCTGCAAAAATAAAATGCCTAGGAATATATTTAACCAAGGACGTAAAAACATCCCTACAAGAATTACAAAATACTACTGAAAGAAATAATAGTGACAAAAACAAATGGAAACACATCCTAAACTCAAGGGTTGGAAGAATTAATATCATGAGAATAATCATACTGCCCAAAACAATCTGCAGGTTCAATGCAATTCCAATCAAATTACCAACATCATTTCTCACAGAGTTAGAAAAAAATAATCCGAAAATACCTCCTCCAGCCTCTAAATATACCTGGTTGGTATCACCACACTTGGGATTTCCTCTTTCAGCTTCAGAGCCGCACTCAATCTGTCTCTGTACTTCTGCCTCTTCCTTCTGCTTTCTCTTTTCTTTCTTCCCTAGTAAATACTCCGCTTTTTAACACGACTCCACCTGTGTCCATGTTGTTTTACCTAATTCAACGTGAGTCAAGAGCCCTGGTGTTCCTCCACTCATCAGAGAAGTATCTTTCCTATAATTGCTAACTAGAATGGGTTGCCTCTCAGAGGAAAAACAAGAATGCTCAAAGGAGGGAAGAAAGAGTGGACAGGCAGACAACAAATATTGCTGCTGGGATAGCTGTTTGGATTTCATCAGTCAGGCTGCCAGTGGCTGCTCCTATGGAGGGACTGCAAGAAAGCCAACGGTATAATAAGAAAGTCCTGAAGATACTTAGGAAAGTTATAGAAACAAGCTGTGTTAGGCCCTATACTCCTAGGAAAACTCCAAGAGGTGGTTTCCTGGAGAGAAAGGGACAGGGGGAAACCAGTGGACTGATGCACAAACCAAAAATAGACCTTTGACCTTTAAAAATTTCAAAGGTGACATAAGAAAGATGATGACAGTGGAAAACTTAAGGCTATTGTTAGGAGAAAGGACTTAGAACTGGGATAAAGATCTCCTGGAAAGAATTCCTGTATAGAGATGGAAACTGTCTCTCCCTATTACATTGAATACCTTTCAACCAAACACATGCCTGAGTTCAATAGATACACTGGATTCCAAGTGGCCACTATTTTGTCTCCTTTGACTAAACTGTAACTACAGTTTCTTTGAAACCTGGCACAAACACATCAACATGTTAATTAGATTCACTCATTTCAAATCCTGTTTACTGCAGGTTAAAGTATTGGGAGGAAAAAAAAATAAAAAAACAAAATTTAAGGACTCTTGCTCCTTCTGTCTTTGTTAGCTTCGTAGACACTCAGATGTTGAGAAGGGGGGAACTGAAAAAGAACCAAAAGAACTTCTCATTTTGTCTGTTGGGACTTTACCAAGTAACTGATATTTTGCTTTGTTCAAATCAAAGCAGTCTCAATGAACATAATCTTGTAATCCCAGCACTTTGTGAGGCCAAGGTGGACAGATCGCGAGGTCAGGCGTTCGAGACCAACCTGGCCAACAGTAAAACCCCGTCTCTACTAAAAATACAAAAATTAGCCAGGCATGGTGGCACGTGCCAGTAGTCCAAGCTACTCAGGAGGCTGAGGCAAGAGAATCCCTTGAACCCAGGAGGTGGAGGTTGCAGTGAGCTGAAATTGCACTATTACACTCCAGCCTGGGCCACAGACCGTGACTCAGTCAAAAAAAAAAAAAAAAAAAAAAAAAAAAAAAAAAAAAAAAAACACTTAGATACCAACTTTATCTCAGGTGATTCTGCAGCTATGGTGCTAGAATGGTAATTACTGGGCCCCTGAAAAGTATGTTATTCACAAAAAAATGACATAAAGTCTGGATTAATTGCAAGAGGGACAGATACCAATGAGTAGGATATGAATGAATGCAACCAACAAATGAGAAGCGGGTGGTCAGAGCAGCAGGAGTAAATAATACTTTCTACTTTTTTGGTCCAAATCTGATTAATTCAGGTGAAAAGGCATATTTTTGACGAGCGTCAGTGTCAGAGAGTGGATTGTGGAAAGATAAACCATATTCTCTGCTACAAAGAAGCTAGCTAAGATCACTACCTTCTTCTCCCAAGCAGAAAGAGCTTCACTGGTCTCAAGTGCCTACAAGGCTACCAAGTGCTACCAGTAGCATTATGCAATTCCCTTGGTAACTATATTCTGATGGCATTTGTGTTTGTAAGCAAGGCCATTCCGACCACATAGTACCCAGTATTAAATATTCATTCGGATGCATCCTTATCTTAGAAAACACAGAAAACATGAGAAAACGTCCTTAGAAAACATGAGAGACCAGCAAAGGATAAGATCTTTCTCCTGAAGTACAACTCATAGCAAGTCCAGTACTGCCCTGCTGACATGATTCTACATGATGTCAAGACTGTGCATTCTATACTTGTAGCAGATATACAAACATTGATAAGATATTCTTGCCCTGAAATGCTTTCCTGAATCTAATCATAAGGGAAAAATTAGACAAATCCAAATTGAGAAACCTGCAAAACAATTGGTATAGGTTACTCAAAAATACCAAAGTCATGTAAGGAAAAGACATGGGAACTGTACTACATTAAAAGACATTAAAGAGGCTCACCAGAGCAATCTGTGATGTTTGAGGTGAACATACTCCATGAAGTGGTCTACTGTCTGCAACACACACACAGCTCAGGGAAAAGGAGCTATACATATGTGGCAATATGTTAATATTTAGGTAAGATACTTAGTGGAATGCAAAATGATGATATAAAAAAAATCAGAGGTTAACAGCAGCAGCTGGTTTCAAAACTAGCTGTAGCAATATTTTTTCTCAAGTTTTGAAACTTCTTCAAATATTTAATTCTTCTTTACATCACAAAGAAGTGATTTATGTTGCTGTCAAATGAAAAGTCACTCTAGATAAATACTTACGAGAGCAGGTGGCAGTTTGCCACTCTAGACATTGTCCATATGGAAAAGAGATGATATAGGCATTAGAGTCAACACATCGTTTCGTACTGCTACACCACATACACTCCATACCATTGCTTGTACAGTTGGAACATGATTTCCTTAGAGAGCATGGCTTTTTGCATGGCCTTGCATTTTGATTTGGACTAACTGGAATAAATAAACAAATACAATTATTTCATATTTTAACTTCATTTTAACACAATTGTATGGGTTTTCTTTGCTTTGCTGTTCAGGGAATGTTTCAATTAAACCAACTGTGGCATTATAATATGAGGTAAATAAAAACAAAGATGACATATCAATACTTCCTAATTGTTTAAATAAATTAAAAAATGTATAACTCCTTTGAAATTTTTAATTCTTTAAAGTATATAAAATTGTATAATTTAAATATTATAGTTAGTAATGTAATCAGTGACCTAGTTTGTATACTAGAACTGTTTACTTTCCCAGCCACAATTGTTTTCTAGCCACAATGTTTTCCATAACACTTCATATCTTACAAAGTAAAAGTCCTATAAGTGAACATGTTTCTGATGTAAACAAAGAATAAAATACAGCTTATCATAAGATATTACACAAGATACAATATGTATCACAGCCTTTAGGAAGGCTATTATTTGAAAATAATAGGAAATAAATATTGGCCAGGATGCAGAGAAATTGAAAACTTTGTGCACTCCTGGAGGGAACATAAAATGATACAGCCTCTGTGAGAAAGAGTATGGCGATTCTTCAAAAATTTCAACATAGAATTGTCATATGATTTTGCAATTCTCCTTCTGACTATATTCCCCAAAGAGATGTAAAGCAAGAAGCTGAACAGATATTCATACACCCACATTCATAGCAGCATTATCCATAATAGCCAAAAGGTAGAAGCAACCCAAGTATCCATTGACAGATGAATGGATGAACAAAATGTGGCATATACATATAATGGAATATTAGTCAACCTTAAAAAGAAAGAAAATTCTTATACATCCTACGTCATGGTTAACCCCTGAAGACATTATGCTAAGGGAATAACCCAGTCACAAAGGACATAAACTGTTATGATTCTACTATATAAGGTACCTGAAGTTGTAGTTAAATTCATAGAGACAGAAAGTAGAATAGTAGTTGCTAGGGACTGTGGGGAGTTGGGGGTAAGAAATGGAGAGTTATGGTTTAATGGGTACAGAGTTTTAGTTTTTCAAAATGAAAAAATTTCTGGAGATAAATGGTGATAATGTTTGTGCAACAGTGTGAAAGTACATACAACTGAATTGGCATTAAAATACATTTAAAATAGCTAAAATGGTAAATTTTATGTATATTTTACCACAATAAAAAATAAGATTTAAAAATAAAAGTATCCAATATTCCTTTCTCACATAACAAAAATCCATTTCAGAAGATGTAATAAAAATGTTTCTTTTTACTTGACAACTGAGATATGTCTACAAGAGTAAAACAAGTCTCAATTAGTCATTAATCTTTAAAAAAAATCTTCTTTCCAAACACTACCATGATAAAAGTACAAGACATCAATGAATTAAGAATAGATTTTTGCAATATTGTAACTACACCTATATGTTCATAATCTCACTATTTAAACCAATAAAGAGTACATAAAATAATATCTTGTTATTTTCACAATGCTGAGAACACTAAGTGGGGAAGAATGTGTATAACAATAAAGTTTATATAAATATCAAAGAATAAGACTACACTCTAGAAAGAAGGAGTGAGAAGATGGGTTGGAAACATATTTTTAAAGGAATGCTAATTTACTGGACTACTTACCAACAGGTTTTTCACAGACAAGGCCATTTGCCATAGACGTACAAGGATTAGCTTTTAAGCCTGCCACTGCAGCCCTTTCTAGATATGCACAGAACCCAGAATCATTGGGTTCACCAGGAAGCCACTGTAGCGTGGTGTTTGTAAAAGGAGACATGTCTTCCCATCCCCAGTAGGATATATTGATCTTGCGCAAGCCTACCCAAGGTGATACTTTCTGTAAACAACAGGAAAAGTGACATTCAAAGAAAGTTAGATGTAAAAGTATGGCATCATATTACATAGCAAATGGTTCATATCATTAAAAATTATATTTGAAAATATATAAAACTCCCTTTCTAATGACTTTTAGTGCTAAGAAAAATTAACAATTACAGTATATTTTGGAGAATGATGTAGAATAGAGCACTGTTTTTATAATACAGGTTTTATGTTTAGATGCATGACTGGCATCATTTATTTAGCCTTTGTGAACCTCAATTTCCTCTTCTATAAAATAAAGATATAATTATCCTCTATAAAATGAAGATGAGGCAGTATTATTTAAAAAGTTAACATACTATTATCGCTGCTGCTGCTGCTTCTATTATTATCACTACTATCAATTTAATCAGTTATAGGATTAAGAATCTAAAGATAGGCTGGGCATAGTGGCTCATGCCTGTAATCCTAGCACTTTGGGAGGCCAAGGTGGGCACATCACAAAGTCAGGAGATCGAGACCATCCTGACTAACATGGTGAAACCCTGTCTCTACTAAAAATACAAAAAATTAGCCAGGCATGGTGGCAGGTGCCTGTGATGTCAGCTACCTAGAAGGCTAAGGCAGGAGAATTGCTTAAACCCAGGAGGTAGAGGTTGCAGCAGAGGGCAGTGAGCCGAGATTGCGCCACTGCACTCCAGCCTGGGCGACAGAGCAAGACTCTGTCTCAAAAAAGAAAAAACAAAAGAATCTAAAGATAAATTGCCATTATCTGCACTGTGAAAATAGAAAATAAAATCAACAAGCAGTACTTAGTGAAGACTTCATAACAGGACTTAGCAAAAAGACTTAGAGAAGAATAACTGTCTCTCTCTTAGCTCAAACCTCTACAAATGAATTTGGACTTCTATATGAATTTTGGATACATTAATGTCATATAATTTTATTAATAAAAAATCAAGAAAAATAATAAAATCTGGTTTGTACCTAAAATTTAGCTAAGACTGACAAATACTACATAACCATTCTTAATGCTGTAATATTTCAAAATTAGTTTGAAATAAAAATCTTTACCATATTTATAACCTTAATAACTACTCAGTTTAAAAATGTCATTCTTTTGATATTAAAAAATGATATATTCATGATCAAAGTTATTAATCTTTACAATATTTTTAGATTATAAGCACCTCTATTTTCATATGTATAATATATTTATTTTCCAAAATACTAAGCTACCAATATTATATTACAATGTAAAATGGTTTCAAAACTCCACTTCATTCTTTTTTTTAATATTATAGAGTAGCAGCATAGAGAAAAATGTTTTTCTATCTTTAACAACATAGAAATAAGATATTTATATCCAGTATTTATTCTAATTATGCTGTACATATGGTCCTAGAGATCTCAAGAGATAGCCATACACCTAGAAATATGTGCAGTGTACAAATACAATAAATTTTACATAGTAAACACTCAACAAATGTTTCTTGGATAAAATTTAAGTATCTTATAAATTCTTGTTATGACAATAGATCTCATATTGCCCAAGCACTGTACAAATAGTAGGTAATCAATAAATTTTGCTAAACAAAATTCTTTAGAATAAAGATGGTTATTTTCTATCATCATCACAGTGCCTGAAACAAAGATGGTACTTAATAATGTTTCTAATTATAAAAATACGCATGCTGCTTCACATTGTAATCAGCATATATTTCACATATTATTCTGAAAAATATTTTGGTAAACAAAAAGCTATAACATTCTTACAGTTCTTGATAATAACAGCAGGCATCAATTCAACATAGATATTTCAGATTAACAACTGTGTTTCACATTACAGCAATTCTGCCTATATCCCTCAACTATCTCTAGTTAAGAGAAGTCATTTAAAATGAAATATTACTCCCTAACTCATCATGTTAAAAATCTGAGAGGAAGAAGAGGAAAATAGAAAAATGAAATTGCTGATAAAACATTTAAAGTAACTATTACTCAGTAAATGAACTGGACAGGCAGTTCATTATCTTATGTAAGATAAATTACTATATTATGAAAATTTACTGCAGCACATCATAAATTACTGTAACATTTCATTAGCCATTTCCAATAAGTAAATGATCATTTGACCCAAGATATCTCTATAAAGTGCATGAATTTGTTGATGTTTATTTGCCAAAGAAGGGTTATTGTCAGTTTATATAACTGCAATGACTCAGAATTCATTTTATATAAAGATATAAAATGTCACCTTACAGAAGTCTCTACCTTTGAAATCTTGCTAAAACTCAGCTTTCTCATAAAGCAAAACATTCTTCATTTACAGAGCATGCTAGTTAGCATCATATTCCTTAGCAAATGGAACTTTTGAATGTGTGATGAACTTATCAAGTCTAAGTTCATCACACATTCAAAATAATTATTAGTTCAATCATTATTATTTATAATAATAGGCAAGAAAAAATGAGCACTAACATAAGAATCTTGAAATACGCAATATCAAAAAAGCACATTTCAAGGTTATATTGTTAAAAACTAAATATATTCTTGTCTTAAGCTAGAAAGTAAGCAATAGAATTCTAATATCAAATACCAGTACTTTCTAAGTATCAGGGAATTTGGATCTGCCAAGAATAAGCTCTGCATAAGTGGTAGGTAGTGAGATCTAATTTTCACATGTTCACTGGTAGTTGTCCCTTGTTTTTTGTAGTAAAAGAAATGAAGCTCCTGGCATCACAAGAATATAAACAGATTTTAACTTAAGTTGTACATCTCATATGCTAAAAATAAAACTTTAAAAATACACCTTGTCATATTTTTTAAATATATTATAAAACTAATAGATCTCTCCTACATATCACTTCATACATCTTATCCTCTAGCCATTAAGCTGGTAGCTCTCAAGACAAGTTAAGAGAAAAAACATAGGCATTTCTTTTTACAAATATTTCCATGTGCTGGCCAACTCCAAATCCTGTAAGACGTAGCTAGGGCATGCCTCTAGGAAATTATTCTTAGGTCCACAATACTGGTTAGATTCCTACCCTTTATCTTCATATATCACCCTGTGTGCATCTATCATTTCAATTATCACATTTCAGTATAAATGTGTTTGTTTCTCTCTCCACTAAGCTCTTTGAAATTGTCTTTTGATCTCTGTAATCTGAGAAAGCAGTAGGTCACCAAGTACACTGAAAGTACTCAATAACTGTATACTAAATGAATAGCTACTGGTCTATCCTTCACAGAAAAATAGCTACAACTCACAGAAAAGTATTTGACTCAACTGTTAATATAAATATGATTTGTATAGTTTTTCTTTACCCTATTAATCCCAGACATTTAAAAAAAATTCTTATAAGGCCAAGAAGTGCCATATTGCAATACCCACTTCAAAATATTTGAATATTTATAAAAGTAGAGAATACAATTAATTCAACAGTCTTATTAATGAGGAAGAAACTTTGGCCGTATAGATAGAAAATGGGGATAGAAATTAGATTATCCATTATTGATACTAATGAGAAATACACATGCTAATATTAATATGTTTCATCACAAAAACTAGGGTTGGCAGTAACAGTGGACTGAGTGTCCATACAAAAATTTCAGGAGTGATGTCAGCTAGCCTAGGCTAGCCATGAAGACATGTAAGCATATTCTGGGCCTCAGACACAACCCCATGAGGCATTCCCAGCAGATATTCCCCCAGGACAGCTGAGCAGCAATGTACCTGCATCCTGGGATTAAGAAGTAGCCCTGTGGACTGTCTCTGGAAAGCAAGCCCCCAGGACAACCAAGCAGCCTTGAACCTGTCTTTTGGGCCTGAAAAACAGACACAAAGGTTATCCCTAGAAAACATATTTCCAGGCCAACTGAGCAGCTATACACTCATTTCTCAAGCTTGAAAAACAGCCTCATAGGTCATTCCTGTCAGGCAAGCCCCCAGGTCAGCCAAGTCACAACATGGCTATGTTCCCAGAGGGACAACCTTGTGGCCTCAACTCCAGCAAGCCAGAATGCAAGTTGGCCTACCCACTGTGTGTACTCACATGCCCATGACTTGAGAAACAGCAAGGTGAGCACACTCTCCAACAAAGCCACACCACCACTGCTACAAACTCTGTTCACTAAGGCTACCAAGACACTTGAAAATGTCACTAGTATGTCACTAGTGTGGATAATAGCTGAAAGAACTACATGAAGACTACACTACTCCATCCACCTAGAATGAATACCAACACACTCCATTGAACTAGTACCCCAAGTCCCATTCATACTAATAACTCTTTCCATATAAAACTTACTCCATGAAATTGGGAGAATTTTATGCAGGAATTCCTACATATCAAATATCAGTAAGAAAATTCTAAATAATCTTATGGATATTCAATGAGATATAGGAGAATATAGATATATAATTCAACAGAATAAGGAAAATAATTCATAATTTGAATTAAAAATTCAACAACAGAGATATCAGAAAAAAAGAACAAAATAAATTCTAGATCTGAAGAATTCAATAAATAGCATTCAAAAAAAATGCAACAGAGAGCTTCAACCACAGACTTAACCAAGCAGAAAAAAAGAATTTCTCTGTTTCTTTTTTAATAGAGATGGGATCTTGCTATGTTGCCTAGGCTAACCTTGATCTCCTGGGCTTACAAGTGATCCTCCTACTTCAGTGTCCCAAGTAGCTGGAAACACAGGTTCACACTACCATGCCCAGCTAGAAGAATTACTGAACTTAAAAGCACATAACACAGGCAACAAAAATAAAATAGAATATGGAGTGAAGAAGGCCTACAGCATTTATAAGAAACCATTTAGTGAAAACCTCTTTGTATTATAGGCATTGCAAAAGGAGAACAGAAGGGACTGTGCCTAGAAATACTTAATAAACCACCTGAAAACTTTCCAAGTCTTCAGAAGGAAATGAACATCCAAGTTCAGGAAGCTTAAAGAATACCAAATAGATTCACACTACACAGGTCCTTTCCAATGTACATGATACTCAAATCATCAAAAGTCTAATACAAAGAAAGAATTCTAAAATCATCAAGAGAAAAGCATAAAGGCATATGTAAGAAAATTCCCATTAGAGCAATAGTGAATTTCTTAGCAGAAACCTTAAAGGCCAGGAGGAATGTAATGATATATACAAAGTATTGAGAAGAAAAAAAAACTGTCAAACACAAATATTATACCAAGCAAAGCTATTCTTCAAAATTAAGGAGAAATAAAATCTTTCACAGACAAAGTCTAATGAAATTCATCACCAATAGACTAGCCTTACAATAAATGCTCAAAGGATCCTAACATCTAAAACTAAAAAGATGATAACCACCATCATGAACACATGCAAAATTATAAAACTCACTGGCAGAGCCAATACACAAAGGAGAAAGACAAAGAAATAAAACCTTATCACTATGGAAAGCCATATAACCACAAAAACAAACAATAAAAGAGGAAGAAAGGAACAAAGGATGGAAAGGATATATAAAGGAAGAAAGGATGTACAAAACCCAGAAAAAAAACTAATAAATTGACAGGAATAGTTCTCACCTTTCAATAATAACTTTGAAAGTAAATAAATTCCCCCACTTAAGAAATATAACTGTCTGATAGCATTTAAAAAAAAATAACTAACAATATGCTGCCTACAAGAAACTTACCTAATCTCTAAAAAGTAACGGGATGAAAAAAGATACTCCATGCAAACAGAAAACAAAAGTGAGCAGGAGTAGCTATACTTATATAGGACAAAACAGGCTTTAAGTCAAAGGCTGTAAAAGAGATAAAGAAGTATATTATGCAATAAGAAAAGGATTAATTTGGTAAGAGGCTTTAACAATTGTAAATATACATGCACCCAACACTAGCATTTAGATATACAAGGAAAATATTATTAGATATAAAGAGAGAAATGAGTCCCAAAACAATAATACTTGAAGACTTCAACACCATGCTCTCAGTATTGGACAGATGATCTAGACAGAAAATCAACAAAGAACAGCAGATTTAAACTGCAGCATAAACAAAATGGAACTAAGAGACATTTACAGAACATTGTACCCACAGCTGCAAGATACACATACTTTTCATCAGCATGTGGGACATTCTCTAGGAATGACCATATATGGTAGGAAACAAAACAAGTATCAAGAAATTTTTAAAAATCAAAATCATACCAAGTATCTTATATGACCACAATGGAATAAAACTAGACATTAATAACAAGAGAAACATTCAAAACTATATGAATACATGAAAATTAAACAATGTGGTCCTCAACTAACACTGGGTGAAGAAAGAAATTAAGAATGAAATTTAAAATTTACTTGAGACCACTGAAAATAGAAACACAGCATATCAAAACCTATAGAATGTAGTGAAAGCAGTACTGAGAGGGAAGTTTATAGTAAAAAATATCTACATCAAAAAAAAGAGAATGATTTCAAATAATGCATTATAAAGAACTAGCAAATTAGGAAAAAAACAAACCCAAAATTAGTAGAAGGAAAAAAATAAAGATCATGGCAACCATGATCTTCATTGAAATGTTATTGGGACTAAAATAATACAAAAGATCAATGACCAAAATGTTGGTTTTGTTCAAAAAATAAAATTGATAAACTATTTACTAGACTAAGAAAGAGAAAGAACCCAAATAAATAAAATCAGAAATGAAAAAGGTGACATTAACATAACACAGAAACATAAAGAGTCATTAGAGACTACTGTAAACAACAATATTCTAAGAAATTGAAAACTTAGAGGAAATAAATAAATTTCTAAAAACATATAACCTAGAAATTAAACAAAAAGAAACAGAAAACCTGAAAATGCCAAAAAAATTAATGATTTTGAATGAGGGATGAAAAGCTTCACAACAAAGAAAAGTCCAGAACCAGACGGCTTCACTGCTGAATTCTATCAAACCTTTCAAAACTAATTAATACCAATTCTTCTCAAATTATTTCAAAGAACTGAAGCAGAGGGGATTTTCTTAACTCATTATATGAGGTCAGCATAACACTGATACCAAAACCAGGCAAGGACATAAAAAAAAAAAAAAAAACAGATAAACAAAAAAACCTGTAGGCCAATATCCCTGATGAACATATGCAAAAATACTCAAAATACTAGCAAAATGAATCCAACAGTATCAGAATAATACACACCATGACCAAAAAGGAGTTATCCAAGGGCTACAAGGATGGTTCAACCTATACAAATTAATAAATATCAATTATCACATAAATAGAAGGACAAAAACTGTATGATTCAACTCAACAGATGTAGCAAAAGCATTCAACAGAATTCAACATCTCATCATGATAAAAACTTAAATTAGGTATTTACTTAGGAAATAACTAATTTAGGCAGGAAATAAATAAATAAATACCTGTATTTTAGAAGGAATGTACCTGAAAGTAATAAAGGCCATATATACAGCTAACATCATACCGAACAGGAAAAGCTAAAAAACCTTTCTTCTAAGAATTGGAACAAGACAAGGATACCCATTCTCACCACACTTATTTAACATAACACTGTAAGTCCATGGCCAGGGCAATTAGGCAACAAAAGAAATAAAAGACATCTAAATTGAAACAGAAGACGTCGAAGTGTCCTTGTTTGTAGATGGCATGATCTTACATATAGAAAAGCCTTAAGACTGTGATACAGGAGCTAGAAAGAAATTATTTAGGCAGTTAGTAGGTTAAGAGAGTCCTCAACCAACCTTCCCTTTTCACAAAAATCAGCTCTAATATCATTCTTTTTCTAACAAAGAGCAGCCTAAACAAATAAACAAAAACCTACAAGCCAATATCCCAAATGAACAAAATTCCCTGATGAAACAGAGCTGCAGACACAGATAAGAAAGCTGGAAGCTTGCACCGGTAAATGCCAGCACCTATGCCAATAAGAAAAGGCTGACTGGGAGTCAGCCATGTTCAACATGGAGGCTACATCTTCCCTCTTCTTTGTAAACCACAGGTGCCATAAAGAAACAGGCAACATGGCACTGGCTAAGTAGAGAACCCATCTGCATAATAAAAGATTGGGGTCGGACAACCAGCTTCTTCACACACTATGTAAATGGCATACCTGGTCAGATCAATCTTTGGGGCTCTATGTAAATCAGACACCACCTCCTTAAGTTTGTCTATAAAACCCTGTGCATTTCACCACAGATCCAGAAGACCCACTCTGGAGCCCCTCTCTACAGGAGAGAAAGGTTTCCTCTTTCTTTCACCTATTAAACCTCTGCTCTTGTTTTTTTTCAAGATGCAGTTTCACTCTAGTTGCCCAGGATGGAGTGCAGTGGTGCAACTTTGGCTTACTGAAATCTCCACCTCCCAGGTTCAAGCAATTTTCTTGCCTCATCTTCCGGAGTGGCTGGGATTCCTGACACCTGTCACCACACCCAGCTAATTTTTTGTAGAGATGAGGTTTCACCATGTTGGCCAGGATGGTCTTGAACTTCTGACCTTAGATGATCCACCCAGCTCAGCCTCCCAAAGTGCTGGGACTACAGGCGTGAGCTACCAAGCCCAGCAACTTCTGCTCTTAATTTCACTCCTTGTGTGTTTGTGTCCTTGATTTCCTTGGTGTGAGGCAAAGAACCTCAGTTATTACCCCAGAAGAATGACACCAATTCTGCCAGAAAACTCTTAGTAATGACAAACTAATTCAGCAAAGTTTCAGGATACAAAATCAGCACACAAAAATCAGTAGCACTTCTATAAACAAATAACAAACTAGGTGAAAAATAAATCAAGAAGGTAACACCATTTACAATACTATAAAAATTAACATACTTAGAATTAATTTAACCAAGAAAGTAAAAGACCTCTACAAAAAAACTACAAAACATTAAAGAAATTGAAGAGAATCCAAATAAATGAAATGACATTCCATTAGAATGGATCAAAAGACTTAATATTGTTAAAACAACCATGCTACTCAAAGCAATCTACAGATTCAATGCACTACCTATAAAATACCAATGACATTGTTCACAGAAATAGGAAAAGCAATTCTAAAACTTGCATGAAATGAAAAAAGGCCCTAATAGCCAAAGCAATCGTGAGTAAAATGAACAAAGCCAGAGCCATCAAACTACCAGGCTTCAAAATACACTATAAAGTTGTAGTAAAGAAAACAGCATGGTACTGGTATAAAAACATACACATACACCAATAGGAGAGAAGAGAGAACTCATAAATAATTCACATAGCTGCAGCCAGCTGACTTCTGACAATTACACCAAGAACATGCATAGGGGAAAGGACGAGCTCTTCAATAAATGGCACTAGAAAAAACTGAATCTCTATATGCATTAGAATTAAACCAGACCCCTGCCTCTTACCCTGTACAAAACAAAACAAAAACAAACAAAAAAAAAAACGCTAAAAAATGGATCAAAGAACTAAATTTAAGGCCGAAAACAATAAAACTCCTAGAAGACAACATAGGAAAAATGCTTCGAGAATGTTTCTGCAAAAAGATTTTATGAATGAGACCTCAAAAGCACAGGAAACAAAAGCAAAAATAAACAAATGGGATTATATGAAAGTAAAAAGCCTCTGCACAGCAAAGAAAACAATGAAAACAGTGAAAAGACAACCTACAGAAAGGGAGATGATATGGTTTGGCTGTGTCCCCACCCAAATCTCACCTTGAATTCCCACGTGTTGTAGGAAGGGTCTGGGAAGAGGTAATTAAATTATGGGGGCAGGTTTTTCCTGTGCTGTTCTCATGATAGTGAATAAGTCTCACAAGATCTGACCATTTTAAAAAAGAATTCCCTGCACAAGATCTCTCTCTCTTTGCCTGCCACCATCCATGTAAAATGTGACTTTCTCCTTTTTTGTCTTTTGCCATGATTGTGAGGCCTAGTCAGCCATGTGGAACTGTAAGTCCATTAAAACTTTTTCACCCCAGTCTCAGAAATGTCTTTATCAGGAGCACGAAAACAAACTAATAGGAGAAAATATTGGTAAACTATTCATTTGATAGGGAATTAATATCTAGAATATACAAGGAACTAAAAATCCTCAACAGCAAAAAAAACAAACAAACAAACAAAAAAAACAATCAGAATTAGAAAAGAACAAATGAACAGACATTTCCCAAAAGAAGACATAAAACTGACCAACAAAAATGTGAAAAAAAAAAAATGGTCAGCATCACTAATCATCAGGGAAACACAAATAAAAACCACAATGAGATATCATCTCACCTCTGAATGTCTCTTATCAAAAGGTCAAAAAATATTGGTGAGGATGCAGAGAAAAGGGAATTCTTATACACTGTTGGTGGGGATGCAAATTAGTACAGCCACTACAGAGAATACTATGGAAGTTCTTCAGAAAACTACAAACAAAACCATCATATGTTCCAGCAATCCCACTACTGAGCATTTATCCAAAGCAAAAAAAAATCAGTATATCAATGGGATACTTGCATTCTCAAGTTTATTGCAGCACTATTTACAATAGCCAAGATGTAGAATCAACCTGGATTTCCAACAAGAAAAGAACAGATCAACAAACTGTGGGCTGGGCACAGTGGCTCATGCCTGTAATCCCAGCACTTTGGGAGGATGAGGTGGGTGGATCCCCAGGTCAGGAGTTCAAGACCAGCCTGATCAACATGGCAAAACCCTGTCTCTACTGAAAATATAAAAATTAGCTGGGTGTGATGGCAAGCGCCTGTAATCCCAGCTACTCAGGAGACTGAGGCAGGACAATCACTTGAACCCAGGAGGTGGAGGTTGCAGTGAGCCAAGATAGACCATTGCACTCCACCCTGGGCAACAGGGAGAGACTCCATCCAAAAAAAAAAAAAAAAAAGCTGTAATATATATATACATAATGGAATAATATTCAGTCATAAACAAGAATGAAATCCTGTCATTCATGGCAACATGAATGGAACTGGAGAACATTTTGTTAAGTAAAATAAGAGAGGCCCAGAAAGTTACAACCTTTTGCTCTCATTCATAAGTGGAAGCTTAAAAAAAAAAAAAGTTGATCTTATAGAAATAAAACATAGAATAGAGGTTACTCTGGGAAGAGTAAGAGGAAAGGAAGGAGTAAGAAGAGATTTATTAAAGGATTGAAAATTACAGCTACATAGGATGAGCAAGTTCTAGTGATCTATACTACTGCAGGATAACTATTGTTAACAATAATATATCACATAGTTTCAAATAGCTAGAAGGAGGATATTGAATGTTCCCAACAGAAATAAATGATAATGGGTATGCTAATTTCCCTGATCAGCTCACTATATATTATATGTATTAAAACAGCACTCTATACCCCATAAATACATACAATCCTTCTGTGACAATAAAATAAATTTTAATAGAAGCTTGAACAAAAAAATTTAGTTACTTACCATAGAAAAATTAAAACATTTTTCTACAATCAATTTTAATATTAACTATTTATGAACTAAATTCATTTAGTTACATAAAAATTCATTCTCTAAATAATGATTCCTGGAAATAGTAGTAATAGCACTAGTGGGAACAAAGACATAAAAATAATAGCCCTGAAAATGGAAATAGTAAAAATTGTAACCGAAGTTAATTCTCAAAAATAAATTTTTCTATATTCACAGTAAATATATGAAGTAGTCATGATTATTATGCCAGTTTACAAATGAGGAACATAGAGCTAGGGATGTTAACTTGCTACTAAGTTGTAGAAATAAGCATATGTCCAGATTTTATGCTCTCCACCATTTTGATATGCTATCTACAAAGCTTCCTTAAAGTAAACTGTACCAAGCAAACATTACTTGTTTCTATGTAGCAAATAATTGGCCACATAGTCATCCCTCTGGATCCATATAGGATTAGTTCTGGTCCCTTGTAGATTCTAACATCCATAAATGTCATGTCCCTTACATAAAACGGCACAGTATTTTCAAGTAACCTATGCATATCCTCCCATATACTTTAAATCATCTCTAGATTATTACTGAATACAATGTAAATGTTATTGAATAGCTGTCATGCTGTAATGTTTAGGGACTAATGACAAGAAAAAAAAAGTCTGTACATGTTCAGTGCAGACACTTTTTAAAAATATTTTTCATTTGCAGTTGGTTGTCTCCATGACTGCAAAACCCATAGATACAGAGGATCTACTATATTTGTTCTGAAAAGTTTTCAAGCAAAAAGTATTTCTGCCACACTATACGAACTGGAGTTATAATTCTTAAATTGTATACACGTTTTAAGTGCATTTATTCATATAAGATGACTTCTTGGTAAGGTAATACAGTGGTTTACTCTGCAAAAAGTGATAATTTATAAAACCTTACTACGTTATTACTTATACAAAATGAGTCTTCTACCAATCACTTGAGAAACAAACTCCACTTTTATTTCCAAAATTAGCAATAATGTATTAAAAACAAAAAAAAATCATTTCAAAGAATTATGAGATCATAGCATGTTTCCATAATATAAATAAATAGAGATGTTACCTGTTGTGTATACTTCTGTATTTCATCCAGAACAAATTCTACTTCTTTTGATGTTGTTAATGAAGCAAGATTTCCACTAAGATTATAGCAATAAAGTTTTGCATTGTCATAGTTTTCTCTACTGGAATTGATTCTAAGACAAGCATCCCCAATATGACTCCATCCTTCTCCACAAAGATGAGCTAGTAAAAAAAAAAATTGCATCTTATTTTTTATTACCAAAGAGCAAATGTATTTTTCAATTATTTCAGAGTACTTCTTTATTCGTTTAAATTATTTTTAAAAAATAAGACATATTAAATAATATAACACTTCGAATAAAATTTTTCTAATATTCTGGTAGAGAATGAGAGCAGAATATCCTAATTTTTTCTTTAACTCTTAAACATGGGATAAAATGTGGCTCTATGATATCTGTTAAATGTGTTGACTGCTGGGTTTTCTGTATTTTATGGTATTTCCATAAGTAAAATCATTACTATATTTATGTCCCAAGGTCTAGCTTACGTAAGACAAGATCAAACAAAATAATAATTAAAATTAAAAAAAGCTTATAACAGTAGTTTCAAAGTTACTCCTAAAAGTGAAGCTAACTGACCTCTAAATCTAATTTCCATAGCTCAGGTATATTGTTGTGGTATAAGTTGAGTTCTTTGATTCTTTCATAAGAATGGGTAGAGAAGTCTCATTTCACTTATGATTAGTAAAGGAGCTATAATGTTTCCTTTCTAATGTTTATTTTTACACAATTATTCATGTCTTACTAAAGATTAAACATACTATTCAGTAATAGTGGTTTATCTATAGAATCCAAATTGAACTTGAAACTTGAATTTTCCAAAACACAGGTTTATATAATAAATACATTAATAAAGCTAAACTGTAGTGTGCACTAATTAACAATACAGTGTTTCATTAATATACTGATCTATAAAGTTAGACTACATTTTAGTTTCCATATTAGCACCTCTAGCCCTGTATGAAGGACCTTGGATATATTACTGCAACCCTTATAAAACTGTTCTAAAGCAGCTGTTGTCAAATTTTTGGTCTTTAAGTCTTAAAAATTATTGATGGCCCCACAGAACTTTTCTTTAAGCATGTTATATCTACTGATTTGGACCTTTTTAAAATTAAAAATGGCAACTTTAACAAATATATGGATTTATTCATTTAAAATAATTTTAAACCCCATTATAAATGCACTCTTCCAGCTGCTGAGATGTCTTGCCCCCTATGGTATACAAATAGGCCCAAAGGAAATGTATCCTCAAATTCTCTTCCTGAGGGAAAGCAGCTGACAATTCAAATTAGATTCCGGTATCAAAAAATTCAGATGGATTAATGAATGAATAGGGGATAGACAGGCAGAGAGATCAGGGATAGCACAGATAAAGCAACATGTTAATTGTAGAATCTAGAATGTAGGTATTGGATGTCCTCTCCACTATTATTTCTGTTTTTTAATATTTGAAATATTTCTTAACAAAATGTTGAAGCGAGCATTACAACTTAATAGCATATTTTATTTTTACTGTTTTATACTTTTGTAAAGATTTTTTTGTAAATCTTTTTAATATTTGGCACTTGACAACTATATTCTCATACCTGCTTCTACATTCAGTCTATTGGGATAGCATACATCAGATAGCCTTCATAAAACTCCATGGTAAACCCATAACAAACAGAATTTTAAAAGCAAATAATGTCTCAGTACTATTAGTCTTCACCAAATGGACCCACTCAAAAGCGTCTTGGGGACTCCTGTTCATTCACAGTTTCTGCACTAAGAATTAAATTGGGTACCATGAATAACTCACAGCAGTTGGAACACAGTAATTCCCAAATAAACTATAATTATTATTTAATAAGACTGTGTAGGATGTCCTGGTTTTCAGTTTGAGGCTATATGTGTTTCAATTTTCCCAGTCAGTTTAAATCCAAAATACCAAAAAAACTTCTCCTTACAGTGCAAAGTTTTCTTAAATTATGTTTTTTCCTCACCTTACTGAATCAAGGAAGAATTTAGATTATTATTGCCTGTCTCCTCATATATTTTTAGTGAGAACAAAAATAGTTCATTGACAAATAATACAAATAAAAACAAATGCATGGGCCTTTGTGGCTAAACTAAATTATACTACCCAACCAAATACTTTTATACTTCAGGCTTTTGCAGTATTGAGCATCAACTTAGCAGTGGAGTTAAAAAGAAAGCAATTAATTTATGATGAATTTAGTGAGATAAATTCAAATTGCCAAGCTCATATGAGATCAATGTAAAAAAAATGCAATACATCAATTGTCACGGAATTGTACAACTGCTCTACAGACTGGACCCTCTATTTAGAACATTCACTTCTTTGAGACAAGCTGAATGGAAATCAAACAATATACAGCCAGTTGGCTGCTTAGTAAATATGAATGAAGAAAAGGGAACTAGGGTATAATATATTTCATTATATCTCCAAAATAATAGGCTGGTCAAGTAGAGCCTTTATAACAAAGCAATGTTTTTGTTTTGTTTTTTTCCCCTAGGGAATGAGTAGAAGGGTAATAATACAAGCAACTTTACTATCATTTTTCCAAACTTCCACGGGTAACTAATTTCCATTCTTATCAAAGTAATATTCCTTTAAATATATACGTTCCTTCAGTTAAATCCTGTTTTGGTTCAAGATTAACCTTGTCATTTTAAGGAAACTTTGTAAATATTTTCATTGATCTGCATTTTCTTTTTCTTTTTTTGAGATGGAGTCTCTCTCTGTCAGTCACTCTCTGGCAGTCTCGCTCTGTCACCCAGGCTGGAGTGCAGTGGCGAGATCTCGGCTCACTGCAACCTTCGTCTCCCAGGTTCAAATATTCTCCTGCCTCAGCCTCCTGAGGAGCAGGGAGTACAGGCACCCACCACCACACCTGGCTAATTTTTGTTTTTAGTAGAGATGGGAGTCTCATCATATTGGCCAGGCTGGTCTTGAACTCCTAACCTTGTGATCCACCCACCTAGGCCTTCTAAAGTGCTGGGATCATTTTATAGTTGCATCTTAGAAATCTATACCACTCTGAACTTCTTAGTATCATCTCACTGTTACTCTTAAATCCTGCTTACTGCATTATTAACATTATCTTTCTCAAAATGAGCACACATGCACATCTCACTGTTTAAAGGCTTTAAAGGTCAGTATATAAACAAAATTCAAAATTTGAATGACATTCCAATGCCTCAGTGCTGTGTTTGTTTGTTTTGTTTTTGAGATGGAGTCTTGCTCTGTCACCCAGGCTAGAGTGCAGTGGCGCCATCTCAGCTCTCTACAACCTCCACCTCCCGAGTTCAAGCAATTCTCCTGCCTCAGCCCCCTGAGTAGCTGGGAATACAGGTGCCCACCACCATGCCCAGCTAATTTTTATATTTTTAGGAGAAATAGGGTTTTACCATGATGGCCAGCCTGGTCTTGAACTTCTGACCTCAAGTGATCCACCCACCTCAGCCTCCCAAAGTGCTGGAATTACAGGCATGAGCCACCGTGCCCA
>PVKP010017394.1:0-13527 GCA_004027715.1 Plecturocebus donacophilus
TTTCTTTTTCTTAATGATTCAGTCTCCGTAGAGACTGCCAAAAATTGCTGATGCCGACTATATTTCAAGTCATCATGGCAGGGTATTGGGAAAAGTTTTCAATTAGCAATAATCGCCCCTAGGATAAACCTCATAGGCTACAATACTGCCACTGCACAAAGCTTTTGGGGGTAATTTCTTATGCTGCAATAGGTAACTAATATTGACATGCCTGCCTCTTATATGATGCTCTTTTTCTTTCATTTTTTGTCAAAAGTGATGGTGGAGGAGGCAGGCAGTTCAGAAGGAAGAATAAGGGATGAAATGAAGGACAAAAAAGGGAGCTGAAAAGATGTCAGATGAAGGGGAAAAAAAAGGGGAAAAAGAATCCCAGATTTTTCAGAATAGCACACATTCAATTCTTCTGATAACAATAACAATAGGTAGCTTTTACTGAGCACTTACTAGGTGCTAGGGCCTATGGTGGTATCTATAAGAGTATTTTCTTTAAGGGATCATGGGCCCTATTTTTTCACTTAAAATATGCACCTTAGATGGAGGGAGTAATAAATATGAGAAATAAAAGCTGGACAATGGGGAACATTACAAATAAGGCTATATAGAAAAAAAATTATATGGAACTGTTTTTTCGTCTTTTGAGATGGAGTCGCACTCTGGCACCAGGTTGGAGTGCAGTGGCCCAATCTTGGCTCACTATAACCTCTGCCTCCCGGTTCAAGAAATTCTCCTTCCTCAGCCTCCCGAGCAGCTGGGACTACAGGCACATAGTACCATGCCTGGCTAATTTTTGTATTTTTAGTAGAGATGGGGTTTCACCATGTTGACCAAGATGATCTCGATCTCCTGACCTCATGATTCGCCCACCTCAGCCTCCCAAAGTCCTGGGATTACAGGCGTGAGCCACTGCACCCGTCCAACTTTAAAACTTGGTAAGAAAAGGGGAAACTTGAAAAGATCTATGTGTATATTATGGATATAAAAAAGATATTCTTCCTCTTTCTGTCTTTTAATCATTGTTCATTCATTCAATAAATATTTGTTCTAGGTACTAGGATCCAGTACTGGGAAAAATGCAATAATAGAGCTTGCACTCTGGGGCCGCTTCCTCTTTTCCAGAGGATGGCATCACCAAATAATCATGCTTCCAGAAACCCGAGAGTCATCCTAATTCCTCTTCTCCCCGCCTCCACGACCAGTCAACCCTGGGGTCCTGGCAAGTGCCTCTTGCTGTTCTCTGTCCCGTTGCTGCTCCCTCTCCTTCACGGGGCTCTCATTATTTCTCCCCTGCTGCACTGCTTCACAGGGCTGCTGTAACCATGTGCCACGAACTGGGTGGCTTAGAGCAACTGACATTTATTGTCTCACAGGTCTAGAGGCCGGAAGTCCAAAACTGAGGTCTGAGTAGGGCCATGCCTTCTCTGAAGGCATAGGGGAAGAATTTACTCCAGGCCTCTCTCCTGGATCCTGGGAGTTCCCTGGCTTGTGGGAGCCCAACTCCAGTCTTCACATGGCTCTCTCCCTGTGCACCTGCCTGCCTCATCATGTGATGCTCTTTTTATAGGGACACCTGTCATGTGGGATTAGAGACCCTCTCTAGAATCACCCCATCTGAACTATTATCTGCAACAATGCTATTTCCAAATAGGGTCACATTCTGGGCTCCTAGAGATTAAGACCTCAACATCTTTTGGAGGGAGTGGTCAGAACTGAACCCATACCACCTGGGTTATGGCACAGTCTATCAGCCCCCATCTCTTGAGTCCCTACCTCTGGTCATCCTCTCACTGCTCCCCACACCTGTCCTGCACATGGTGGTCAGTGTGATCTGCCTAAAATGAAAACTGGATTATGTGATTACTCAGCTAAAAAGCCTCTCAAGTTTCATTTATCTTTAGCAAAACACCAAGTTCCTTAAAACCTGCCCTGTGCTTCCCTCACTAGCTCCATCTCCCCACCTCTTTCACTTTTACCTGTATTTTAGCCACATAGAACCAGATACATTTCCCAAAATCTATCACAGGCCCCATTCCAAGGCAAGCTTTCTCTCATTTTCATGCTGTTTTTCTTTTAAACTAAGTTCCCTCCCCGCAACTCCCACCCCACCAAACACTCCCCTTTACAAGACTCCACTTAGATCATTTGCTTTGGGAATTCCACTCAGATTCCTCCAGAATGAGTTAGAATCAGAGGTATTCTCTGTGTCCCTTAATTGCCAACCTACTAATCACACTGAGTTGTAAATAATCTATTTGTCTCTCTGTCTGTCAGTCCCTCCAGGGAGGGACGGTGCATCCCTTGTCTTTGTATTCCTGTGCCTTCTTGTCTTCGGATCCCTGGTACCAAGTATAATATTGTCTTAGTCTGTTTGCGCAGCTATAACAGAATAACTGAGACAGGGTCATTTACAAAGAACAGAAATGTATTGGCTCACAGTCCTGGAGGCTGTGAAGTCCAAAAGCAAGGTGCCGGTATTGGGTGAGGGCTCTCTTACTGCATCATCCCATGGCTTAAGGCAGAAGAGCAAGAGAGAGTAAGAGCAAAAGATTACGAGGTCAAACTTGCAGCCTCTAACCCTTTTAGGATTGGTATTATTCCATTCATGAGGGTGATGGCCTCATGACCTAAACACCTCTCCTTAGGCCCCATCTCCCAACACTTGCACTGTGGTTTAAGTTTCCAACATAGGAACTTTGGGAGAGTTCATATGCTAGAAACTTAACATACGAACATGGCAAGTATCAATTAAAAATGAGTATTCAGTATATGTTTGTTGAACTAACTTTACTGTCTTCTCTTTGAAGTATGCCTTTTGCAGAGTGCAAATAGAAGAGGGAAAGGTGGTGGTTCGATAAGCCACCTTGTTCTTGTTATGGTTTCATGAGGGAACTTAAACTAAATCTTGCAGATAGAGATTTAATGGGTTTTATTTATTCTGAGCTCTTTGACTCTACTGGTATATAAGGAACCTGAGGCACACATCTTGAGTTAGATAATGGTTTGTTTTGAAAGACATTTTTAAATGTGTATTTCCTATCATGTATATTTCCCTATATTCTCACTTACACGAGGTGGTCTTGGCTCCCCAGCTGGAGAATTTAAGTAATGAATGTCTCTAATTAATCTGGGGGCTTTTCTTGAAAACCACCAACCTAAAAGTGGCATTTTTGCTGGCACTGTTCACATCATGGCCACCACCATCTTTTTCACGTGTTTCTCATAATTGAGCTCCACACAGTCCCCAAATGTCTCTTCACCAAAACTTTCTCTTTCCTCTTGGCTCCTGTAAATCCCCTTGGTTCTCTTTTTATGTCTCTGCTCCTTTTCTAGCTAATTTTCTCTTTCCCATAACTGTGGTGCTCTTCAAGTGTGGCAAGTTGTGCTTTCCAAAGATAGCCACACCTGAGTATTTATTCCATTCCACATTTTCTTATGATGCAAGTGGCCCTCCCCCATTGAGAGCTAGAGTCTAAATTTCCTCTTTTTTTTTTGAGACAGAGTCTTGCTCTGTTGCCCAGGCTGGAGTGCAGTGGCATGATTTCAGCTCACTGCAACCTCTGCTGCCTAGGTTCAAGCAATTCTCTTGCCTCAGCCTCCCGAGTAGCTGGGATTACGGGTGCGTGCCACCATGCCCAGCTAATTTTTGTATTCTTAGTAGAGACAGGCTTTCAGCATCTTGGCTAGGCTGGTCTTGAACTCCTGACCTCGTGATTCACCCATCTTGGCCTTCGAAAGTGCTGGGATTACAGGTGTGAGCCACCACACCCGGCCTGGTTTCTCTTTTTGAAGCTGGGGAAGGCTTGGTGACTGCCTTGATCATAATGGCAAAATTGGTGTCCTGTGATCCAAGGCTAAGGATCACATAAGGATGCAGCTTCCACCTCATTTACTCTTCCTTCTCTCTCTTTCTTCTTGACTTAGAACCCAGCTGCCACAGTTGAAGAAACTCAGGCCACATGTGGAGGCTATATGTAGGCATTTCAGCTAAGGTCTCAGCTGACAGCCAGCACCAACCATCAAGTCTTCAAGTCTTCAGCTGAGGGCCCAGAAGTGATAAAGCAGAAATGAGCCATTCCTACTGGGCCCTGTCTAAATTCCTGACCCACAGAAACTAGTGAGAATAAATGATGGTTGTTGTGTTACACCACTGGATTTGGGGGTAATTTATTACACACCGATAGACAGGTAATACCAAGAGTCTCTTATCTCTTTTGTTCTCTCCCCAGCAATTTCTTTCACTATGCCAACATCTAGTTATCCTTCTCAACACCTTCCTCCCAACATCAACCCTCCCATCCTTTCGAGTGCCTCCCTGTAATTATTTTCTACGCTGGCTTCCTGCCTGTGTTCAGCATTGTATTACCAGTTGTCTAGTGGTCACCTCTCAATACTCGGACTTGCTACTGCACGAAAAGATACATAATATCTTGCTCCTCAAATTCATTTCTCTTCTCTCTGTTCTCTGGAACCAACCTACCTATCTAGAAGCGTTGATTATCATTGACTCTCTTTCCTGTCTGTGCTACCCAACAAGTTGCTAAGTGCTGCACTGGGTCAGTTGGTATGATTTTGGCTGCAAGCAATACACAAGTCAGCTAAACATGGTGACATGGTGTGGCAGTTTGGGGCCAATCAGGATGTAGAAACGGAGGAGGTTTTTTGTTTTTTTTTTTTTTTTTTTTTTTTTTTTCTGAGACAGAGTCTTGCTCTGTCGCCCAGGCTGGAGTGCAGGGGTGTGATTTTGGCTCACTGCAACCTCTGCTTCCCGGGTTCAAGCAATTCTCCTGCCTCAGCCTCCCAAGTAGCTGGGATTACAGGTACACACCACGATGCCCAGCTAATTTTTGTATTTTTTTTTTAGTAGAGACGGGGTTTCACCATATTGGCTAGGCTGCTTTTGACCTTGTGATTCGCCCGCCTCGGCCTCCCGAAGTGCTGGGAGTACAGGCGTGAGCCACTATGCCCAGCCCAGAGGAGTTTTAATATAAATAATTACTAACTATGATAAAGGAGTAACCATAAGATATAAGAAAACGCTATATAGTCCATCAGGCTGATGGAAAAGACCCAAGGAAGGACAAGCATTTAGATCTCAAGGCATTGAGATCTCATGGGAAAAGGGTTGGTTCAGCTTGTTGGACAGCAGACTGGTCAGTCTGGAGCTGGTCTGCAATCGTATGTGGGTTGGGGAGCAGGTGGTCAGCACCTCATGGTATGGATATCTTGGGAACAGCAGGAGAACCTCTTCTGCAGTTTCCCTCCAAACTGGGCGTCCAAACTTGAGCGTCCTCTGCTCAAAAAGCTTAATGTCACTTATCCAAAAGGAGAACTGCTTATAGGAATTTCTTTGTTTATCATAGAGCATATACTAGAAGGTGCATTCAAAGCAGAGAGGCAATAAAGTAATAACACGCTCATGGCTTAGGCAAATTTATTTATTCTGTCGCAAAACAAAAGATCAGATACTAGAGTTTTGGTGAAGTGGCCCAGAGTCATTCAGGATCCTGATATCTTCTGTCTTGTTCCCACTGTGTTGGCCACACATTCCCTCACAGTTATGGGGGGATAGCAGTTTTGTATAGAAATTACTGCATCCAGAAAACAAATAAACAAAAAAGGGGGAAGGGATTTCTGCTTTGCATCTTTTTTTATTGAAGAGGAAGCATTTTGCAGATCTCAGGAGACTTCCCATCAAGTTCCATCATCAGGATCGGGTCGTATGCCCTTGCTTTGGCTGTAAGAACATCTAGGACATGGGAATCTTGCACCTGCAGCCTCTGGTGGAGGTGGGCTTTGCCAGCAACCAAGGGCATGAGATGCCTGCAGGAAGGCAGCCAACCACACTGGCCTCATGACTCTAACCCCATTCCCCTCTGAATTCCCATGCCAAAGCCTTAGGGCATTATATTTGATAGTTAACCTGGCCAGGTGTTAACTAACTGGGAACTGGGTGCTTTCGAAGGAACCAAGGCTTTCTGTTGTTGATTCTGTCACCTTAATTCTGATACTTGTAATAAATTAGCTTCCAGTCTATCTTAAAACCAGATGGATTTTCCTGATGTGTCACTGTGAACATCTCTCATGCTTCAGATCTCTCAGTGAGGAGGCAGTTTATGAGTTAACAACATGGGCTTTGGTCCCAGCTCATAGAGCTCACATCCAAGCTCTGTCACTTACTAACAGCATGACCTTCGGCAAGGTACATAATTTCTTTATGACTGAACTTTTGATCTTTTCAATGAGGGTAATAAAATTGTCTATTTTGTGGGATTAATATTAAGAGTAAATGATATAATACAGGAATGATATTGACAGAGTGGCCTTCAGTATGTATTATTGTATCTGCTGTTATTGTTCCCTGCTTCATATCTGGTCAAATGTAAGCTTATTAGATGACCATTTAAGAGCCTCAAGGAGCTGGGCACAATAAAAAATTTCAAATTTATGTAAGAATTGACTATCTCCTAAACTGTGAGCTCCTTGAGGGAGGGATTATATTTTATAAACTCATGATCTAGCTGTAGCACAGTTTTTGGCCAAAAGTAGTTTCTCTCTATTCTCATGTGACTTTCGCTCAAGCAAAAGGCCTTGTATAGCAAATACAGCTTTTGTATTTTACCATGGCCTTGACCTTGCTGTTCTTTTTACCTGCAATGTCCTTTCCCTAAATTTCCACCTATCCTTCCAGGTTCATTCAAAAGCAATCTCTTTCATGATGAGATCTCTTTCCCAATTCTCATTTTGAAAAATGTCAAACCTACAGAAAAGTCAAAAGGATAGCACAAGAGCACTGATACACTCTTCACCTACATTTGCAATTGTTAATATTTTAAACATCTGTTTGCTACCCATACATATATTCTTTTTCCCCCTCAAATCATTTGAAAGTTGCCAACATCATGACACTTCGCTTTCAGCATGTATTACGTAAGAACAAGAACATTGTCCTATATAATCACAGCAGCTTTATCTTACTCATGAAATTTAACATTGATTCAGTATTAGCTACTGTACAATTTTTCTTGGCAGTTTATTTATGATCTTAGGAATCAAGAAATGCCCAAAATGAATCACGATGTGTTTTGAGGGTCTTTTGGTAGAACCATGCTCCTTTCTGGGTGTTCTAAAAAGTTCCTGGATCTTTGGGGTGAGATTCTGTTTGGGTTTCAGAACAATGTGTGCATGCCATCAGTTTGATAGCTCATGGTTTGTGTTCCAAAGGGGCAGCTATTAGTGTCACCTGCCCCTGCTATTGTTGACACCATGCAGGAACATCCTCAGTAGCTGCTGTTTCTGTCCTTGAGCTTGTGCTTCCAAAGTCAGACCAAATGTCATGTGCAGGAAGAATGGGTCATGACAATAGAGCGGTGGTTGGAGCACCTGGATGCCGAGCCTGGATCTGTCCTATCAGTTGAGGGTCACTTGTGTTCTTGGCTATTTGTGTTCTAGGCTGCCATAATAACGTACCTCTGGGTGGCTTAAAATGACAGATATTGTCTCACACAGTTCTGGAGGCTAGAAGTCCAAAACCAAGGCATTGGCAGGGCCACGCTCCCTCTGAAGGCTCTAGGGGAGAATCTGTTCCATGCCTTTGCCCCAGCTTCTGGTGTTGCTGGCAATCCTTAGTGTTCCTTGGCTTGCAGATGCATGGCACCTCCATTCTCACAGGGCTGCATTCTCCTTGTGTGTCTCTTGCCCACTTCTTATAAGTACACCAGTTGTCCTGGATTAAGAACCCACCCTACTCTAGTATAACTGCACCATAATTAATCTATAAGGAATGACCCTATTTTCAAATAAGGACACACTTGAAGTACTGGGGGTTATGAGTTGAACATATCCTTTTAGGGGACACAATTCAACCTATAACAGGCGGTCTAAGGCTGACATCTGTGAGTCTCTGTTTCCTCAAAGGTTTTCCGGATAATTTAAATGAAATACAGGAAAATTATGCCCCACAGTATTTGACTTTAGAGCAGGGGTCCCCCAGCCTTCCAGGCCATGGACTGGTACTGGTCAGTGGCCTATTGGGAACCTGGCCGCACAGCAGGAGGTGAATGAGGGCATTACCGCTGAGCTCCATCTCCTGTTAGATAAGTGGTGGTGTTCGATTCTCATAGGAGTGTGAACCCGACTGTGAACTGTGCATGTGAGGGGTCTTGGAGGCACTATCCTTGTGATGCCTGGTGAAACCATCCCCCACAACCCCCACCATCCGTAGAAAAGTTTTCTTCCACGAAACCGGTGCCTGGTGCGAAAAGGTTGGGGACTGCTGCTTTACATTCTCTTATATATGATTTATATTAAAACTTTTCCAGTGGTCTCCAAATGTCCCTTATACCTTCCTATTTTTTGGGTCTAGGCTCCAATTAAGAATCAGGCGTTGCATTTTGTTGTCACGGCTTTTTGGTCTTCTTTAATTTAGGACAATAGTTCTCAAACTTCCATGTGTATGAGACTCTCCTGGAGAGCTTGTTAGAGCAATCTCCTGGGGCCCATCTCCAGAGATTTTGATTCAACAGGTTGGAGCAGGACCCATGCTTTGGCATTTCCAACAAGCTGGCAGGTGACACAAAAGCTGCCAGCCTAAGGACCATACTTTTAAAACCGCTAATCTAGAACAGAGGTTGGCAAGCTTTTTCTGTGGAGGGCCATATGGCAAAATACATTAGGATTTTCAAGTCATACAGTCTCTGTGGCAACTATTCAACTGTGTCATTGCAGGCAAAAGCAGCCATAGGCAACAGAAAAACACAGGTGTGGCCATATTCCCACAAAACTTTATTTACAAAACAGTTGCCTTACCAGATTTGACCCACGGGTGATTGCTCACTACATTGATCTAGAATAGTACTTCCACTTTTTTTTTTTTTTTTTGGAGGAGGAGGATTGTTTTTCAGAGCGTTAATGTTTTGCAATCGTCCAGTTCAGTTTTTCTGTCGTATCTTTCACAATTTGAATGTGATTGTTTTATCTCAATTAGATTTAAGTTAAACTTCTTAGCAAGACTACCACATAAGTGATAGTGTGTACCATAGGGAATAACTATGAAAGACTATGAAATGGACCAAAAGTATTAGCGGTCAACTGCAATGGAATGCTAGGTGTTGCCTAGTACACTGTTTTGGGTTATCTGATTTTATGGGGTCTTGGGCCTCCCATTGTTTTTGAGGTATTTTCCAGCTCTGTACATTGTAGAATACTGATGGTGATAGATACGATTTTTGTCTTTAGAAATGCAAATTGTGTCTATTGGGTATGCAGTTGTTTTTTGACGTATGGCTACTGACCAATTTTCCATCTATTAGGCAACCTTATTTCAGCATTCCTAACTTCCTGTATATTTGTTGGATTCTCTTTGGATTTTCCTTTGAACCAGCTGTGACATGTTACTGGTTCTCACATTAATGAATGAGCTAAGGAATACCTTTGACACATGTTCATTCTACATCTGAGTCATGATTATACCATCTTTTAAATACTATCTTTTAGTATTATTTTTTATTGCATCACTTTAGAAAGCAGAAAATACTAGTTTTTAAAAAATTGGTGATACTAATTTTAATCACTTGATTAAGGTGGTTCTACCAGATCTTTCCATTGTCAAGATGTATTTTGTCTTTATTAAGGAAATAAATATACTTTGAAGGTGATACTATGAGACAAAGCAAATATTCTGGTTCACAATAATTTTTCATCAGATGATTTTAGTATTCACTGATGGTCCTTGCCTGGATCTATTACAACACTGGAGTTGCAAACCACAAACCCTTTTTTGATGTCCAGTTTACACCTGAGCTCTCCTTTGAACCACTACAATACTCTCCTTTCTTGGGCAATATATTAATAGCACAGTGGTTAGGTCCCAGTCCTGTGACTGGCCTGGGTTCAAACCTGGCTTTGTTTCAAACCTAGCTTTTTCACTTACTAGCTGCAAGACTAGCTAGTTATTTAATTTCTCCATTCCTCACTTTCCTTACCTGTAAAATGGGTGCAATAAAGGTATCTCTCTTACAGGACTGTGTTAGGATTAAATGAGCTAAATCAGTGTCAGAACACTTCAGTACTTGGTGCATAATTACTTGCTCAAGAAATATTAGCTATTATTGGGTCATGATTGTTTGTATGTGTTTGAATCCCAGCTCTGCCACATCCTGGAGTGTCTTTGAGTACATTACTCAATATCTTTGTGCCTCAATTCCTCATCTATAAGTAGGTTCCCACCTCATAGGCTTTTTGCAGATTCATGCTTAAATGCTTAGCACAGTGTCTGCTATGGAATAAGCACTAAAAAAAGATGAGCTTTTATGATGATGATGATATTTTCAATAATGATTATTTTGTATCTTTGCTCTAAAAGAAAGTAAATTTTTTTAGTTCAAGACGTTTAGATTTATCGTTCTACTTTCATGTGGCTAGCTCATGGCCATCCGCACAGCGAATTAATAAAGCTTTGCTGAGCCGCTCTTAGCGACACTTTGGTCCACTCTTTCACCTTGCTGTTTGTGTTGCCTTACTTGCCGTAGGAAGCCCACGCTTGGGAAATAACATTCCCACACAAGGTCTGAGAGGCTCTGATGGGCCAAGGTTGGAAACCCTCATGACGTGACTCCACCGGGCAGGAAAAGTGTGTTCCCACCCTCCCACGGATCCGCGGCCACGCGGCTATGCGAAGGTATTTACCTCCCTGGCACTTCGATCCAAGTTCCCTATTTTTCCCTACCCGTCGGTCGAGATTAGGAACAGTTGCTGTAAGCTGGGAAGCGCCCGCTACGATCCAGCAGGGCTCGGTGAGAGGGAAAACTGAGGCCCGGCTCGGCACCCCCGCCGCGCCCAGCCCTCCGAGGGGCCTGAGAGGCACCTGGAGCCCGCGCCCCGCCCGCGCCGCTTCCAGTCCGGCGCGGGCTGCGCTCACGTGACCCGGGCCTGGGAGGAGCCGGGGCGGGCGGGGGTCACCTGAACAAGGGAGTCACGTGAGCGGGGGGCGGGGGTGGGGGGCGGTGCCGGGCGGCGGTCACGTGACGCGATTCCGGGGCCGCCGCTGCCGCTGTCGCCGAGCCCAGCCGAGCCGCTCTCACCTCGGGCTCCCGCTCCGGCTGGCGCTCCGGCTCCACCTCCGCCTCCGCCTCCGCCTCTGCCCTGGCAGCACGACCCCGTCTCGGGCGCTGCCTCCAGCGGTCGCGCGCCGCCAGCCCAGCGCCTGCCGTGCAGCCCGGGCCCGGCGCGATGGGGGCCGCCGCCGGCCGGAGCTCCCACCTGGGGCCCGCGCCCGCCCGCCGCCCGCAGCGCTCCCTGCTCCTGCTGCAGCTGCTGCTGCTCGTTGCGGCCCCAGGGGCCACGCAGTCCCAGACCGCCCCGTTCCCCGAGCTGTGCAGGTGGGTGGTCGGCTCGGGCGCAGGCTCGGCTCCGGTGCCCCGGGCGAGCGGCCGGCGTGGGGGGCGGGGAGCGCTTGGGGGGCTCCCGGGGTCTCCTAGTCGCCTCGGGTCCGCGCCGGGGTCCGCCCTGTCCCCGAGGGAAAGTTGCCTGCGTGGTGGTCGGGAGCCCCGCGGGGTCCGGTGCGCGGGCGGGGGGCGCGAGGGCACGCGCGGTCCTGGCGGTCCTGGAGCCCCGCGCCCGACCACTTGTGGCTGTCACGGAGTCGGGGGCGGCTTTGTGCGGAGCGGCGGCCCCCGGCCCTCGGGGTCGGCGCCTGCCCTCGCGCGGCCGGGCGGCGGGGAAAGTTGGAGGCAGGAACTCCACTTCGCTTTGTTCCCGCTGCGCGTTTGCAGCAGCATTTCGCCAGCGGGGCACCGGTGAGGCCCGTCGGTGTGGAGAGGCTCGCCAGGGCGTCGGAGCCCGCAGGAATGGCCCTGAAGTTGGGTGTTTGTGGTTTCATTTGCTGACTTATTTCTTCCCTGTGGGTTCACTTTCTCTTTAAAGTAGTTTTTTTTCGCTGGCGGTGACTGTTGTCTTCTTTAGATTGGGGGCTGGGGGGTGTCCTCCAGGGTGAGCTTTCAAGACTTGACCCTTCACTTCTCTGAGCCCAACTTCCTGCCTGGTTGCTCACATGATGTCATTGTCTCCGGGGCGGATTATTCTAGTGGATCTTGCTCTGGGAACCATGATTGTATAACCCATCATCCCACCGAGGGTTGTTCCCGTCCTGCAGCTGCTAGCAGTCTAGGGCCTGGGGAACTTCGAATTTGAGGAATTTTCTGACCTTTTGTGGACTGTTTAGGATAATGGAAAATCCAGCTTTTATTTATTTATTTATTTTTAAACTTTGGTAAGAAGGAATCAGGATGAAAAGTTCTGAACAGACATCAGTTTGTCCCTTGGCAACAAAAAGTTACTTTTCAGAGTGAAACAAAGTTGAACCTACTTTGGGCTGAACTTGGAGTTTATGGTTGGGCTTATGGGGGTTCTTATTTTTTCCTTGCATCAGAGACAGTTTTATTAGCACCCGTGTGTTCAGAACACGCAGAAATTATTCTTAGGAGGGTGAGACTGATCTCATAATAGAAACTCCTTCGAAAGGCCTGCATTTTTTATTCTCCCTTTTTTGGAAGGGGAAGGGTGGTTGGAGAGTTTGTAGTTTATAGACCAGTTGGTTACCCTAAGATACATAGTTACTCCAGTAACTAGCATGATACAGAGAAATGGTGGCAACTTAAACGAGGTCAGGCTGCGACCAACATTTGGAGGAAGGCATTTTGGAGTAATGGCTGCTGTGACCAAAAATAAGAAATTAACTTGCCTGGGTGTGGTGGTTCATGCCTGGAATCCAGCACTTTGGAAGGCCGAGGTGGGCGGGTCGCTTGATCCCAGGAGTTGGAGACCAGCCTGGGCAACATGGTGAAACCCGGTCTCCACAAAAACTATGAAAATCAGGGCCGGGTGCGGTGGCACACTCCTGTACTCCCAGTTAAGGGAGGCTGAGTTGGGAGGATAGTGTGAGCCTGGGAGGTTAAGGCTGCAGTGAGTTGTGATCGAGTCAAGTTGCACTCTAGTCTGGGGGACAGAGTGGGACCCTGCCTCAAATAAATAGAAAAAGAAATTAACCCAGCTGTCCTAATGAGGTTGAAGTCTTGGTCTTGTTAACAAATTGAAATTTATTTCTTAACAGTTAAGATTAAGGTTGGCTTCAAGGGCAGACTGATAACTCTGGCTGATTCATGGGGCCCTCACTTTTGCGTTAGGTTAGTCATGGCAGTGCCTTGAACCTGTGTTCGCAAACCTCATCTCCAGGTGGAACACGGCCTCTTGGTCCGGTAGGAATGGGCTTTGTGTCTTTACATATTTTTGGCCACTGTCACATGTGGGCATACTTAGCACATGCTGAAGAGGTTTCTGAGGTTGATATGCATTGTGAATATAACAAGATGTGCCCTCTGTAGTCTAGAATATCTTCAAAGTTGTGTTGAATTTTTCTGCTACAGCAAACCTGTTGGTCATTTCAGAGGTGGGTTTTCATCCACCTCTTTCCCTATCTGTTACTTCCCTGTAGTTGCACATGTAGACTTCTCCAGAGCCATTTGCAATCTCTACTTT
>PVKP010017394.1:13627-34956 GCA_004027715.1 Plecturocebus donacophilus
TTTTTTTTTTTTTTTTTTTTTTTTTTTTGAGACGGAGGTTCACTCTTCTTACCCAGTCTGGAGTGCAATGGTGTGATCTCAGCTCACACGCAACCTCTGCCTCCTGGGTTCAAGGCAATTCTCTTGCCTCAGCCTCCCAAGTGGCTGGGACTACAGGCGTGTGCCACCATGCCCAGCTAATTTTTGTATTTTTAGTAGTGATGGGGGTTTCACCATGTTGACTAGGATGGTCTCGATCTCTTGACCTCATGATCCACCCGCCTCGGCCTCCCAAAATGCTGGGGTTATAGGCGTGAGCCACCGTGCCCGGCCTTTTTAAATTTTTAATAGAGATGAGTTCTTGCCGTGTTGCCCAGGCTGGCCTCGAACTCCTATCCTCAAGCAATCCTCCTGCTTTCAGCCTCCCAAAGTGTTGGGATTACAGACATGAACCACCATGCTGGGTTTATGTTCCTGTTTTAAATTGATAACCTCTCCTTAAATAGTTTAGTTTTTAATTATTTTATTTTATTTTGAGAGAGAGTCTCACTCTGTCACCAGGCTGGAGTGCAGTGGCGCGACCTCGGCTCACTGCAACCTCTGCCTCCCGGGTTCAAGCAATTCTCCTGCCTCAGCCTCCTGAGTAGCTGGGACTACAGGCGTGTGCCACCATGCCCAGCTAATTTTTTTGTATTTTTAGTAGAGACGGGGTTTCACCATTTTGGTCAGAATGTTCTCGATCTCTTGACCTCGTGATCTGCCCACCTCGGCCTCCCAAAGTGCTGGGATTACAGGCGTGAGCCACTGCGCCCGGCCTAATTTTTTATTTTTTGAGATGGAGTCTCACTCTGTCGCCGGGCTGGAGTGCAGTGACATGATCTTGGCTCACTGCAACCTCCGCCTCCTGGGTTCAAGCGGTTCCCCTGCCTCAGCCTCTGGAGTAGCTGGGACCATGCCCAGCTAATTTTTTGTATTTTAGTGGAGACAAGGTTTCACCCTGTTGGCCAAGATGATCTCCTGACCTGTAATCCGCCTGTCTCGGCCTCCCAAAGTGCTGAGATTGCAGGTGTGAGCCAGTGTGCCTTGCCTTCTTAAATAATTTTTAAAAATTTTTCTTGGGGCAGGAGTGGTATCAATCATCTGTACTTTTATGAGATAAAACTGGCTAAAATTTCCTTAATTGTAGCACGTAGTTGAGGAATAGAAATGTAAGTTGATTTTTTTTTTTAAATTTGATACAGAAAGTTCTACCACGTGTCACCAAAATGTGAAGCTACATATTTAATTTTGTTGCTGGGCAATAGTTTGCTGAAATGTAAATAACTCGGCCAAGTCTCCACTGTGAGCATGAAAAGTCGAGTCCTACATATGTCCCCGTTTGTTTTTGCTGCTTGGTCCCATGGAGGCAGTCCCAAATGTACAGAAGGATCCCGTTCCAAATGTTTGCAAATTGATCATTTCGAACGTGGAACACGTTTTTCCATTGATAGTGTTCTTGTTCATTGTTGTACGGTCCCCAGAAAGTCATTATCCTTGCAAAGGTTTTGGAGCGCCCAGACACCATATGGCTTTAACAGAACTCTAGCAGTAAATTCTCATTGTCTCTAAAAGATGGAATTGGATTTCCAGAGAAACAACCTCTCTTCCTAAGCCCAGCTCTCTAGAACCTAGAGAGAATATTTTTTGTCTACAGTCCCTTAGACCAGTAAGAGGGACATCCGGGCCTGCTTTGGGGGTGCCTGTCAGGCACCTTGTGAGGACAAAGCTTCGAGGTGACCTTTGGCTCTGAGCACTCCTGGGATGGGATGCAGTTCCTGGTGCAGTTATTGGGTGGCGTGAAAGACACAGCACTGTTTCAGCAGCTGCTTTGACTATGTTTATGTGTGTGGAGGGGCCTGCCCTCTGTGAGTTGGGCATTGAACAGCAGGCATGACAAAGGCAAGTTTCCCCAAGTGTACCTGGCTTGAAGCAGCATTTTAAATAAGTGCTTGGTTTTTGGAGAGACTAAGCAAAGCATTTTTTTAAGTGTCAGGTACTGTGCCAGGTGATCCCTGAGCTGAGTTAGAAGTTAGTGATTCTTATGCAGGTATTTCTTGGGAGGTGATATGCTAGTATAAAGTCAGTAGAAGATTTGTTTCCTGAGGCCACTATGATAGGCTGTGGAACTGGCCTGTAGAGAAGACCTGGGGCAGGAAGGAGTGTCTGAAGGTCAGTGGGGCAGGACCAGTGAGCAAGAAGAGAGGGCATTCAGGAGGAGAGGAGCGGAGGCCAGGCCATGCAAAACCAGCAACAGTGTCTAACATGATCTCCGCTTGTCAGTAGCTTTACTTATTACCGTATGCTTTAAACTTTGTAAAATGTTGTATTATATATGTAATATCCAAGTTTCCACCCTTTATTTACTTAGGTGTTAGCAAGATGCTTAATGGGTGAGGTCTTAACAGTGTGCGTTAATTATAAAATAATGCATTGGGATGGCTAGATTTAGGTAGTTAAGAACTTTACAATTTATATAGAAGTTTTCCCCAAATTGTTTAGGTATAAATGCTAGAAAGTTTTTATTATATTGAGGACAAGAGAATAATGAAGCCAGCTGGGAGTTGAGATTGGTTTAGTTACTATCTCTAAGGAGATTTTTTCCTCTGTAATTTTTCCAAAGGAATAATGCATATATGCCTAATTTGGGCCACATGTTAAACCTGGATCACATCCATTTGTGTATGTGCATTTCTTTCAACAGTAAGTGTATGTGGAAGCCTAAGATTGTTAATTATGGTTACATTAGACCTCATGCATTAATTTCTTAGAACAGCATCCTGACAGATTCCCAGGAAATGAATGCCTGAGTTGGGCCTCACATCTTTTATCAGCATTTTATAGAGAGAATGATTTTTAAAAGATGGGGCTGAGAGAAATAATTGAGATGTTTCCTTCTCTATTTTGATCTTGGTGTGTAAACTGTTACATTGGGCAGAGAGAATTGAGCAGGCGCTAGAACTGAGGCTAGTGGCAGAGAGTAAGTAGCTCATCACTTTGCAGGGGCTGTTCTTTTTCTTTTTCTTTTTTTGATAGTCCTAGCCATGGAGAGCTCTTGCTAATGCCCTGGCTGGTCATGAATGGTATATGAGGGGGTGGACATAGCTGTTTGACTTTATGAGAACGGCCAAACGATAATGCCGAATTACCATTTTGCATTTCCACCATTGATGTATGAGAGTGCCAGTTTTACATCCTTGTCAACACCTGCCAATCTTAGTTTTAGCCTTTCAGGTGGGGTTGTAATGGTATCTCAGTGTGGTTTCAGTTTTCATCTCTCTGCTGACTCATGACATTGAGCAAGAAGGGAATATCTTTTCTTGTATTTATTGAAATCCTGGGTGATGTTCACCATCATCATGTGCTTATTGACTGGGTGTTTTTCTGTAGTGTCCTTTAAAAATCATATTTTGCCCCTGTTACCCCTTAAAAATTGTTTTTGGGGTCTTCTCCTTATTGAGCTTTATGTCTCTGGGTACAAGTTCTTTCTTAGATACGTGTAAGGTATGAATATTTTCTTTCAGTCTTTGCCTTGCCTTTTAATTTTCTCAGTGATACCCTTTGAAGAACAGATTTTTAAAAAATCTGATGGACTATAACTTTTTATGGTTTGTGCTTTTGGTAGCTTAAGAAATCAACCCTAGAACGAATGATATTTGACCTGAGTAATTTTTTGTTTTGAGAACTGCTCTGGGCATTGTAGGATGTCAGCCAGCATTCCTGGCCTCTACCCTAGATTCCAAGACTACACTCCACCTCTCCCCCTCCCCCCAGTTGTGACAAATAAAAATGTTCCAGACATATCAAAGGTCCTGGCAGAGAGGGGGCAAAACCACACCCAATTGAGAACCACTGGCCTACCCCCGAGATCACAAAAATTTTCTCATATGTCTGCCTCTAAAAGTTTATAATTTTAACTTTGATTCTTTAACTCTAGGATCAAATTTTGATTTAATTTTTAAGTATGATATTGTTTCCAAAAAACTCAAACTATACTTTCCCTTTGCTCTCATTCCAGCACAATAGTCATCAACACAGAAGACTTATGTGATCAACTGTGTTGTTTTTTCCCCAGGCACCAAGCAGTGACCACTGGCCTGGTGTCCTCCCATTCAATTCCCGACCCTGTCTACCTGGAGATAGTGTCAGGTTTCAGGCTTAGTTCCCAAGACCTCTCTCCACTCCATACCAGTCACAAGTCCAGGCCCCTGGAACTTCTGACCAACCAGCTTCAATTTGGTGTTCTCACTGTGCCTCTTTGGGTCTCATTAATTTGCTAGAGTGATTCACAGAACTCAGGAAACACTCATGATTAGCAGTTTATAAGGATAGTGCAAGGGATATGGATGAAGAGATGTGTAGGGCAATGTGTGGGGGAAGGGGTGCGGAGCTTCTGTGACCTCCCTGGCTCACTGCTTTCCAGGAGCTTCTATGCATTCATCTGTTTGGAAGCTCCCCCAGCGCAGTTTTTATGGAAGCTTCAGGAGGTCAGCATTTCTTCTCCTAGAGTATAGGGTGGGACTTTCACTGGGGAGGATCTTAGGACCCACAGGGAAGGTGGGGAAGATGAGAGTCCTGCCTTGGGGCAAGTGGAAAATTGTTTCCTGAGGCCTGACACTCCCAACATTGTAACAAAAGACTGTCCTGAGGACTGTGGGAGTTGCCAGCGAGAAACCAGATGGAAACATTATATATACAAATATATGTTATAGATAGATAAGTAACACCACAAAAAGGACTATGTTTTTTTTTTCATGAATATATCTAGTTCTGTTTACTAATATTTTATGAAACTTGCTTGCAGCTCTGTTTTTAAGTGAGATTGGCTACAGTGTTTTTTTTTTTTTGCTGTGCTGTTCTTGACTGATTTTGTTATCAAGAATATGTTTACTTTGTGGAAGGAGCTAGTTAGCTTTGAGTATTTTTGTATGTGGTAAAACAGTTTGTATATAAGATGGACATTTTCTGTTTCTTAAAGTTTGGTGGAACTCACCAGTAAAACCATGTGGGCTTGGTGCTGGTGCTTTCGGGAGGTGGAATGTCATTGGGGAGCTCTTTTGATTATGGTTTCAGTTTTATCTACTTTATTTTTCTATTCAGATTTTCTACTTTTTCTTGGGCCAGTTTTGGTAATTATTTTCCTAGAAAATTGTCATTTTAATTTTGTATTCATATATAAATAAGTAGCATGTTACTCTTATTTTTGATATGCTATAGCTCTAGGTAAATTTTAAAAATTCCTGATGTTTACTTGTGTACTTTTTTCTTAATTATATTTACTAAAGATTTATTTACCTTTTAAAGTCTTTTCAAAAGAACTAGTGTTTTGTTTTTTCATCATCTTTATCACCATTTATTTGTAATTTTATTAATTTATTCACTCAGTAACTTCTATATCATTTTTCTGTTTCTAGTTTGAATTGAATACTTAGCCCTTTTATTTTAAATCATTTTACATAATTAAGAAATTATTTAAAGCTTCATGTTTCTTTCTTCGGAGTACCATACTACCACTCTCATGGATTCTGATTTTTTTTTTTTTTTCCGTATTTCAATTCTGCATATTTCCCTTTTGAATTCAAAAGTTCTGTTTCAACTTCCTGAACCCACTAAATTTTTAGATTTTTATTTTTTTCAAGTAAATGGACTTTGTGGTTTTTTAAATTTCTTTTTTCCATTGTGCTAGTAAATGTGGTGGAACTTACTGACATTTCCCTTGTGGCCTAACACCTAGTCAAGTTGGGAGTGCATTATGTGTTTAGAAAAATGTTCTTTGGGTCAGAGTTACTCATGGTGCTGTTCAGCTTTTGTTTGTCCTAACTCTTCTTTGTACTGCTTGATTTGTCTGCTGCTTTTATTCTTTGTATCTGGCTGCCGCTGTGCACAGGGATGTAGACGGATGTTGTTTGCCCCTGTTGTCCAGCTTACCAAGTTCTCCTGTTGTTCAGATGCCCTTCCACTTCCCTGTTGTCTTTTGTTTCAGGGTCTCAGCTGATGTGTAGTCACAGCTGCCTGTTCTTTCTGCGTGGACACTGTAGCTTCTGTCATCCCTCTGAAGATCTATCTTAAAGTTATGCTCTGATTGCTCTATTATTTCTTTTTCAGAGCTGGGCATGGTGGCTCACGCCTGTAATCCCAGCACTTTGGGAGGCTGAGGCAAGTCAATCATGAGGTCAGGCATTCGAGACCAGCCTGGCCAACATAGTGAAACCCCGTCTCTACTAAAACTACAAAAAATTAGCCAGGCATGGTGGCGGGTGCCTATAATCCCAACTACTCGGGAGGCTGAGGCAAGAGAATCACTTGGACTCAGGGGGCGGAGGTTTCTGTGTGTGATCGGGCCATTGCACTCCAGCCTGGGTGACAGAGCAAGACTCCATCTCAAAAAAAAAAAAAAAAATGCTTTTTCCTTGGGCCCAGTGTCTTTGGTTTGAGTTTGTCACTTCGATTGCATGGTGCTGGTACCCTTGCAGTGACAGTGGACTCCTGATCGTGCTCCCTGCATTGGGTCTCCACCCAGTCTTGGCTGCCTCCTTGTGCAGCTGCGAGGGGTTGGGCTGGGAGCAGTTGTTGGAATTTGGCTGTAAATTGTTCTTTGAGAGCCTGGGGGTTGGGCAGGATGTGCCTCTGTGCCGGGTCTTGGCGCTTTAGGTCCTTTCCACCCTCCCGATGTCACCCCCAGGTGCCGTTCCTGCCAAGAGACAGCTGGTAAACCCCTGGTGATTGCTGCTGGCAGCATGTGGCCTGAGACGGGGGATCTGGATTGTTGGCTGTATCCAGTCACTTCTTTTCTCTGGATCTCATTTGCCTCCTCTAGAGAGGTGGGATTTAGTTTTCTTTCTCTTTTTCTTGCTTGAAAGCTTCTTGTTAGGGAGTTAGTTTTAGAAGTCACTTTCCTGGTTTTGAATCCAGACTCTTCCCTTCACAGGCCTTGGGCAAGTCACAGACCCTCTGAGGTCTTCCTTTCTGTGTGTGTCCAATCAGGATGCTAACCACGTGTGTAGGTAGGTGTGAGAATTAGGAGGCTTTCCAAAGTCTGGCATGTCCACAGTGTTCATCGGTGCTGTGGTGGTAGCAGTTGCTTTATCTGTAAGTTACAGATGCTGCGTTACATCAGGGATTTATTTCTGTAGCCTATTTCTCTGCCTCCCAGAGCTCTCCATTAGTGTCTTGGGGTTCCTGCCTCAACCAGAGAGCATTTCTTCTTCATCTGTTTCATGATTGGCACTCCATGTCAGCTTCCTCATGAGGAAGAAAGGTTTCCACTGTTAAAGTTTCAAAACCACCGGGCTCTGTGATTTCCAGGTCTATATTGTATCCCAAATTCTGCTTCTGAGGTTTGCAGCCTTGAGGAGTCCTTCCTGGCTCAGATTCCCCTGAACAATGAGGAGCTTGATAATTCGGGGTGTGGAGTTCGGGTGGGGACCAGCGGTCACCCTCCTTCCTGCAGCGGCTTGGTCTGAGGCCAGGAGCAAGGGAGCTGTCATGGATTCAGGGTAAGAAGAACCGTCCTCCCTGTTTCCCTATGGTGGGATCAGGAAGTCGCAGCTAACTTCTGCACACAGTTCCAGGGGCTCCTGTCCTCACTTAGACCTCCCCACACCTCCCTGGAGGGTAGAGGAATGGGTGCTGTTGTAGGTGGGAACAGAATGAGTGTGCAGGCCAGTGGCTTGGGTGTCAAAGTGCTTCCTAAATTCCACCTTGCTGTGCAACTTAAAAAAAAAAGTGCTGTGGCTTAGGTTTTCGAGGTGCCGAAAGCAGAGTGTCATAAGCCTATTTTTGTCTCTGTGTTAGCCAGGGAAGAGGGGCACTTCCCTGTGAATCCTCCAGGGTGGGGAAAATCCCAGGCGCTCTGTGAACCTGGCCTTTTAGCCAGCTGCAGACCACTGGTGGGATTTTCCCTTTTATTGTGTGTGTGCACGAGGTTTTAGATTCCCTGGGGGCAACCATTGTTCAGTAAGTTGTCCAGGAGTTTTCTAGGATGAAGAAGCCAATCCTAGGAGTGTCATCCTTCACCTGGAGAGAGGTGTAGGAAACGAGGGAGTTTGTGGAAATACTGGCCCGAGCTCTGTTTTCAGGAATGTGTGATGGGGAAAACTGGCCTTTGCAGTTCAATCGCCCGTGGGCGGTAGGTGGCTTAGAGGGAAAGTCAGGAGGGTCTTGCAGTCAGGGCTGCTGCCTTCTTCACTCCTGCTGTGTGCTGGGAGGAGGAGAGCGCTCATTCAGAGCGGACGACCATTGGATTTTGAGTGTGTGTAAAATTAACTTGTTGCCATCTGTATGGTTGTCTCTACTCCAGAATCAGTTACATTTTAAAACAGCTGTTTAGTACTTGAAAAACTCCCCCAACACTCCCTGCGCCCCACCCTGGCCCGCAAATAAGAGTGCCAAGCCACCATAATAGAAATGCTGAAGAAGTGGGTTTCCTAGAAGTGGCAAGCCTGTGACTCCAGTGAGTCACCCGCATTGTTCCCCTGAGGCACCCTCCCTCCACCTGGCCTCTGCTCCTGAAGTGTCAGTTATGCCAGCACTTCTCTCTTTCTGTCTTTTTCGTCACCCCTTTAGAGCAGCTGGCGTGAGTTTGTGGCTTTGACTTTGCTGGACATGTAGAGGGAGAGGAGAGCTGGTGGCAGAGTGGGGGTTGGGCGTGGTCGCACCTGTCCTGTCTTCCCGCTGCGGCTCTTCTACTGGAAGCTCTGGACTCACCCATCTCTGCTGTGGATGGTGCAGGGCGGGTGGGCCCAGAGTTGTGTACCTGTCCTGAGAAGTTCCAGGAAGCAGTTGAGTGTGTGTGTGTGTGTGTGTGTGTGTGTGTGGTGTGCATGTGTGTGAGTGCATCTGTGAGTGCAAGCATGTGTGTCTGAGTGTGTGTGTGTGTCTGAGCGCATGTGTCTCTGTCTTCATCAGCTCCATGGAGATTCCTCCAGACAGTTCCTTGTCAGTGCCATGCGACACTCCTTTCAGAGAGGCGCCTGCCTCCCAGCCAACTCACCTTTTTTTGTAAACTTAGTTTTTAAGCAGTCCAAATCTCTCTTGATTCAGATGAAAGCTTTAGATCATGGTCTGTCTCGAAAGCTCTGTGTTCCTGGCGGTGTTTTTTTCCTCACAGTGACCTTGTGGGCTAGATAAGTTTTGTGGAGGAAGTTGAGCTGGGAGAGACTGTGAGCTGAGAGACAGCCTGTTGGTTGGCACTGGGGTAGGAATTGGGCCCAGGTGCCTTCATGGCACTTTTAGTAGGATAGCGTACCCCCTCTCTATTCCAGCATCTTACTTTCACTCACGGTGCTGGCTTTAAAAGCACTGTTGAGTCCCCATTGCCTGCCCTGGTTCCCTAGGCTCTGACATCGACTTAGATGCCATGATGACTTAGCTTCCAGCTGGGTCCCTCTCCATGCCCCACGCTTCCTTCCAGACTCTGCATACCTCTCAGGGAAAACCAAAGGCTGATGTCTGTCACTTCCCTGATTCTATTTATTTGTATCTGTAGGCCCTATATCTTTGTCCACAGCTTTGTGGGTTTGTTAGAATAGGAAGTGAAGTACTTCCTATATAAGCTCTGGCCGTGCTGTGTCAAACTCATGTGCTTCCCCCAGCCTGCAGCTCGGGGTAAGAGTCTTCATGCAAATCAGATTGTTTCTGTTTTTTTTTGGAGACAGAGTCTTGCTCTGTCTCCCAGGTTGGAGTGTGGTGGCACGATCTTGGCTCACTGCAACCTCTGCCTCCCAGGTTCAAGCAAGTCCTTGCCTCAGCCTCCCGTGTAGCTGTGACTACCGACAACCACGCCAGGCTAATTTTTGTATTTTTAGTAGAGACAGGGATTCACCATCATGGCCAGGCTGGTCTTGACCTCCTGACCGTGTGATCTGCCCACCTTGGCTTCCCAAAGTGCTAGGATTACAGGCGTGAGCCACCTCGCTGGCTGGATTGTTCTCTTTTAGGGTAGGCAACGGAAAGTTGTTGATGACAGTGGCTCTTGACATTCTGCTGCCAAGGTCCAGTGTGGGAGCCCTGCCTCCTTCCTTGCTCCTCTTCTGCTGTTTTTTTCCTTCATCCTTAGTTTAGGAGACTGGTCTGGATTTCTGAAGGTGACTATGCTGGATGTATGAGCTGAAACACTGTCTGATTCTGATAAGGGGGGAGTAATGAGCCAGGTGATTTCTTGAATATTCTGTTAGAGGACTTGGATGCATGCCAAAAGTAGGAAACTCTTTTTTTGGACATTCAGGTTGGAAAGACTTCACATTCTCTCTGTCTCCAACATGTTAGATTTGTTGCTTGCTATGGACTCAGAAAAACATTTATCTAGCTGGTGACCACATATCTTGTTATGTGAATTTCACTTACATGTCACCAACTGGATGTCTATCTTTTAAGGAAACCAAACTACAGATTCACACAGGCTTACTTATGTTATTACTGATTCCATCCTGCCTTTATCTTGCTTTATATGCTGATTATTAATTGCAGGCCTGTACTAAAATGTTTAATAGTTAAATGACCATTAGCATAACCCCAAGGTTTACAGAGACTGAGGAAACGAGGATATATTTTAAAAGAGTTTGGATATATGGAAGTAAGGGAAGGGACAGAGTGAGAGTTCATGGAGATGTTTTGTGTTGAAGGAAAGGAACCCAGTTTTCTAAGATTTTTTTTCTTTAAGGGATTGAACATACTATATATTTTGATCAGAGAATTTTGCATACTTTAGATGCTAGCTATTTTTAAAATGAAAGAACTCCAAATTACATCTTGCAAGGTATTGTGGTTTTGCAGGCATTCAGTAATTGCATATGTGAAAACTCTTAGAGGTGTCATATTAAGATACCGATGTCAGCTTAAAGATATAGCTGTATTCCTATGACATTGTATTTTGAATTTTTTATTTTTCTTTTTTGGATAGATAAAAAAAGAAATTAAAAAAAAATCTCAGTGGAGATGGCGCTGCATCTCTCTGTATTAAGCTTTTTGAGATCCAGGCAGCTATGTCGGCCTGTAATTAGATTCACTTCTTCATTGCTGCTCCTCGATTGGTTTCGTCTTGACCAGCGTGGGTTTTGAATGCAGCCCTTGCTGGTACAGTAGCAGGAAAGTTGAAATATCCTCCTGTCTCTGGGTTGGCCGACAGTCTGTTACTTGTGTGCTTCCTTCTCATTGGTAATCTGCCAACACCTTTCAGGATATTATGAAATTTCAAGCAAATGAGGTTAAAATGGAGCCTCTGTGCTGCTGAGCGGACGTGGACTGACTGCAGTTCTCCAGGATAGTTTCAGCAGAAGCAGGGAGATTACAGTTGGGAGTAAAATAGTATCGGAGCTTTCTTTATACGGAAGATTCTGATTAGGTGCTTGGTTTATATGGTTAAATTAATTGCACTTGTTAAATTAAAAAAATAGAGTATGTTTCAGCCACAAACTTTGCTTTAAAATCAGAAATCTTTTAAAGTCATTTGCCTTGTGTGTGACTTCTGTTCCTCCCTGTTTCCTGCTGGGCCTGATGGTCTGATTGTAGAATGATTCTGAGTTGTGAATAACACTTACTGTTGGACTCTGCTGAGCTGAGTAGTCCGATTAAAGGAGAGTGTGCATCTGAGTTGAGGAAGATAATATAGATGTGGTCCTTGTTTGTGGAGTTCACAACCTGCTTGGATAGAAATAGCAAGGACAGTGCAGCCAGTGGGAAGGAGCAGGCTGAGGCAATTGATATTATTTCCATGGAAACCAGTTGGGTGTGGGGAGAGAGAGGTTGTGGAAGGCAGTGCTCTGGTGTTTGGCAATTCACACCGTGCAGAAGAGAAAGCAGACCTGGACTGGGAGTATAGAGTAGCGGAAGTGTAAGCTTAGGGAAGAAGTTGAGCAAGGAAAAGCATGTGATCTCTTCATCAGCGTGATGTGACATGGTCTGAATCTTTAGACAGTTCACAGCTTTTTCATAGAGGCTGTCCTCAGATGGGTTCAACCACTCTGAGAATTTTGCCTTTACTAAGTAGTATCCATGACATTAAAAATGAGAAGAGAAGGGTTTTGGTCAATGACGGACTGCATAAACTACAGTCTACATAAATGACCTTGGTCCCAGATGATGATGAGACTGAACAACTCCTATCACCTAGTGATGCTGTAGCCATTGTCATGCTGTAGCACAGTGCTTAGTCACATGTCTGTGGTAATGCTGATAAAAATGAACCCACTGCACTACCAGTCTTATAAATGTGTCCAGTCATGTCCGAGGCCTTTACATCCACTCACCTCACTCACTGACTCACCGAGAGCCACTTCCAGTCCTGCAGGCTTCATTCATAAGTGCCTTAGGCAAGTATGCCATTTTAATCTTTTATACCATATTTTTGCTTCACCATTTACATGTTTAGATATGTTCAGATACACAAATACTTTATCATGTGTTACAGTTGCCTGTGGTATTCAGTGCAGCATCATGCTCTGCAGGTTTGTAGCCTAGGTGCCATAGGAATTACCATATAGCCTAGGTGTGTAGCAGGTGACAACATCTGTGTGTGTGCGACTACACTCGATGATGTTTGTGTAGTGACAGAATTGCCTCATGACATTTCTGACAGTGTGTCCCCATTATTAAATGAGTGACTGTGAACCAGTCCTCCCATCAGCAGTTAAACCTCCCAAGGTTTTAGTCTTATGAAAGTGGTCATCTGAAGTCTGAACATATTAAAATATTTTGAGAGAGAGATGCCACATTCACATTATTAAAGTTATAATTGTGCTATTTTATTATTGTTGTTAATCTTTTACAACAACTAATTTATAAATTAAACTTACATAGGTATGTATGTAGAAGAAAAACCATGCTCCTGGTTTCAGGCGTCTACTGGGAGTCTTGTGTCTGTTGTGACAAGGTGCTGTGAAGGGATGACTTTAATTTTTCTATATAATTAACATTTTATTGAATCAAATTATATAGATGGTTGGCAACATAATGTAATAGGAACTCAGAGATCTTCGAGCCATACAGAGTCTGTCATTTTAATGGCATTTATTGTGACAAGATTTAAACTAAAGTTTTGTGGAATGTTTTGCCAGTTTTTGTGTTGTAACTGAAACTAAATGTTTTCTGAAAAGTTAAAACAATTTCTTTAAATGGAAAATAAATGAAGCCGTTTACCTAAGTGGTTAAGGACTCACCGTTGGGTCTCACACTGCCTGGGTTTATTCTTCACTTTTTCTGTGATGTTGGGCCAGTTCTTCACCTTCTGAGCCCTGGTATCTTTGGCTTCAAACTGAGGAACTTGGGAGGGTTAGATAATGGTGTCAAGCTCTGCAGGCGGATTTGGCTCCCACATTAGCTGTGTGAGTGAGAGCCTTGCTGTCATGCATTCTTAGCCACTGGCCAGTTTCCTTCTGAAGCCATCGATAGATGCTTATCCTGCATCTGCCAGTCGTTGATCCAGCGAGGACATTCCTGTCCCAGAGTGATGGTGTTGTTGGGGATAAAAGACACCTCAAAATATGCCACCACTGAGCTGTAGGAAGTGCCACTGCAGCTAGTGCCAGAGCTGTGGATTCGGTGGGGGAGCACAGTCTGGAGGAGTTGCTGCTGCACGTGTGTGTGTCTCCAGCTGTCAGGCTGGCTGTGGAATGCATTCGGATTTTTTGAGAATTAAAGAGAGACCATTGCCTAGCTGTTTTACACTCTGAAAAATGACATAGAATAGCGAGGATTTTACTTACTTTTGCTAATTTTCTAGAAAATTCTCTGTCCCAGAGTGACGGTTTTGAAGAACTAATGGTTTAGAAGAACCAAGGTTCTTGCACAGATGGTTTTGCATCCACAAGAGCGATTCTGACTGAAATTAGGCTGCCTCCCTTGAGGATGGTAACTGAATTTTGCAAGGCTGGGGACAATGGGCAGGGATCCTGGGTTGTTTCCAGTGGACAAGCCGCTTTTGTGGGCCTTTACAGTTCTCCTGGCTCCACCTCCTGTGTCCTCTGTGTCACGCTGGTTTCCTTCAGTCGAGATAGAATACATTTCTTACCTATCCTGCTGAAGAAGTTTTTTTTTTTTTTTTGAGGTGGAGTCTCACTCTGTCACTCAGACTGGAGTACAGTGGTGGGATCTTGGCTCACTGCAATCTCCACCTCCTGGATTCAAGCTATTCTCGGGCCTCAGTCTGCTGAGTAGCTGGACTATAGGCACACGCCACCACGCCTGGCTAATTTTTGTATTTTTCAAGTAGATTCGGGGTTTCACCACGTTGGCCAGACTGGTCTCAAACTCTTAACCTCAAATGATCCTCCCACTTTGGCCTCCCAAAGTGCTGGGATTACAGGCATGAACCACTGCTCCCGGCCTGAAGTTCTTTCTTTCAGCAAATGTATTCACATTCGTGTGTGTGTGTGTGTGTGTGTGTGTGTGTGCGTGTGTATGTGTGTATGTGTGTGAGTGAAGACTGCGTTTCCAAACAGCTTGCAGGTGCTTTCTTCCAGAAGCTTGTTTGTTGCTAACATTTAAAGTCTTAATATTACAGCTTAGTTTTCTCTTTGATTGAATATGTAGATCTCGTTTTTTCTTGTCAGTTTTTTTCTTAAATCTTTACTTGTGTAAGCTAGCTCAGATAATTTAGTCTGGAATGTAAGCTTCTTCTGAGAATCTCAGCTGAATGGTTTCATTTGCTTGACTGTTAAATAAACCATACTGTTGTGGAATAGTTTCCTAATTCTGGCTGTACATGTTCACTTCAGGTAGAGAATTTTCTTATAGAAAAACTTTCAGACAAAATTATTATTCCTCAAAGATATCATTACATTTTATTTACACTGTAATAATTTCACTGCTTCTGAAGCCATTCTCCAGTTCTATAACGTGATGATGGTGCTTTTAAACTTTAATACCAATTTAGTTTTAAGAATGATTTCAGCTTAGGCCATGCTGGTGGCTTGGCCTTTAATCTGGAAAGAAATTTAGAATCATTTAGTTTCAAACATGTGATTTCTTAAAACTTGATATCAGGTAATTATATGATTTTCAAGTTTGTTATGAAATAGTCTTTAAAAATGCTTAGTGGAAGCATATCTAGATGATAGTTTAACCAGGGTGCATACCAGAGTACATAGTAGTTTTGGCAATGCTCTTAGAAATTTTCAGAGAGATTATTTCAACCACATGACTGTTGAGCTCTTATTAATACTGGAGGATAGGCGTATTAGTTTTTTTTTTTTTTAAGATGGAGTCTTGTTTTGTCACCCAGGCTGGAGTGGCACTACAACCTCCACCCCCCCAGTTCAAGTGATTCTTTCTCCTGCCTCAGCTGCCCAAGTAGTTGAGACTACAGGTGCATACCACCACTCCCGGCTCATTTTTGTATTTTCAATAGATAGGGTTTCACCATATTGGTCAGGCTGGTCTTGAACTCCTTACCTCAGGTGATCCGACTGCCTCAGCCTCCCAAAGTGTTGGGATTACAGATGTGAGACATTAGCTTGTTTTAAAGGAGACATAATGTCCGTGGAAACATCAGAATGTTTCAAGTACTGACAGCTTGCAGGTGTCTTTGTAGTGAAGTTTAGAAACGTGCTGTGACCATTCTTCATTTTAAAGTTGTGATTAAGAACTCAGATGTTGGTGCCTTCAACCCCAAGTGCTGCTGATGGGTGTGAATGGCACTGAGGTTGCCAGGCCCGGAGGAGGGCTGCCTTGTGCTGAGTGGTTAAATCAACCCCCTAAAAAAAGTCAGTGTTCAAGTACTTTCATAGGATCCTCCTTTCCTACTCCCATAACCACCTACATTTGATAAATCTTGACAAAACAAGTATGAAATTCAAATAGAGGAAAGAATATAATGGAGTAGAACAAGACTTTTCTTTCTAGCAACCCTGATTTTCAGATTATCAGGACAGTGTACCTCATTTCATTCTTTTTTTTTAGTGTTGTTTCTGCTCCCCAAGCACACACACTTTTTACATTTACCTTATTTAAATATCCCCTTTGCAAAAACAGTGGATTTCTGTTAAAAAAAAGGATAGCATTCTAGGTACTGTGTGGATCTCTTTAGTGTTGATTCCTACCAGTTAACTCATTTTAAATGACACCTTTATGCACCACTGTCATGCAATTTAGGATTGTGAAATACTTTAATGATGCCACTGCTGTGTCTTGAAGTTTGTCTCTGGTATCCTGGAGAAACTAGGCATGGCTTCTGAGTAAGAGATTAGCATTTTTCCTGAGTTAGCCAAGTCTTTTGTTTATCTTGTATCCTGCAACCTGGAATATACACTCCAAGAGGGCAGGGCGTCTTTGTCTGTTTTGTTCATGGCTGTACTCTCCTGTGCCTCCCACAGTAAGTACTTAAGAAATTCCTGTGAAACACATGAATAAAGGGTAATGAAGGGCAAAGGAAACAAGGCTTTACTGATGATTTTTCTCTGTGCCCACTAATACTTGGGTTATTTTCTCATGTCCTTGAATCATCCTGACTCTAGGAGATAACCTTTACCATGTGCTTGATGAAGAAGCTGAGTTGAGGATTAACACCCCAAGGGTGTCACCCAAAGGCTGGGCCCCTAAGTACCCCAGCCTGTTCTTCAGGTTTGTAGACTTTCCAGATCTCCCTGCTTTTGAAGGCCTATGTATGCGATTTGGTTTCTTGGCAGGTGTGTCTGATGGGTTCCCAGACCTAGGAGTTCTTGGCATCTTGTCTTCCGGTTAACCCAACAGGGCTGCTATGGCTCCTCCATTGCTGGAACTAGTTTAGAGTCATGGAAGAGGGGCGGCCTGGCAGTTGGTTTTGTGCTGAGTCATTGCCTTGGTGCACTGTGGAAGGGAGCTGTGGGAAGTGGACGGCTCCTTCTGTCAGGGAGTGCTTCTGTCCTCCAGGGTGTACTGCATAGGGTAGATAACACTGTTTGGTAGATAAATATGGTGGTCTTATCCCTAGGCACTCCATAACTCCTGGGTGGGCCTAGCCTAAGCAATTCTGATTTAACTTATTGTCCTTCCTTTTACTAATACTGTTGAGTTAAATAACAGTGTTCGCGTTTAAAATTTATTTTATTTTTTTTAAATTTTGGTAGAGATATGGGATCTTGCTGGGTTGCTCAGGCTGGCCTCAAACTCCTGGCTTCAAGTGGTCCTCTGACCTCGGCCTCTCAAAGTGGGACTACAGGCATGAACCACTGGCCTGGCCTTTATTTTTGCATTTTGCCAGGACATTTGAGTCACTTCCTTCTTAGTTTTTACACTTGCTGAGGAGACGATCCTCATTTTACAAAATGAACGAAACATTCTCCAAGGGAAGAGTAGACATTTGGGGATAATTGTTTTCACAGAACTGGCAAACCACCTACTTTGTCCCAACTATACTGCTTGGTGCATTAGCAATTACTATCTGCTTTGCCAGAGGTTTGAACAATGAGTGTTAAAGCTTGGTGTAGTGAATTTTGTGTGATTTTGAATCTGATGGTTGACTCACTGTACAGCTCTGTCTTGCGAGTTGAGATCTAAACTGTAGCTGTAAAAGGTAAAAGCAGAAGTGGAGCTGCCTTTCATGCCATAGCGAGTTTTTTAATAAAATAGTTAAAAATTCTTTGGCTTCAGCATTTTGATGTGATTGGAAAGGCTATTGCTATTTTATATTCAGCGTGAATTTTGAGCAATTACTGATTGATATGGTTTGGCTGTGTTTCCACCCAAATCTCATCTTGAATTGTAGTTCCCATAATCCTCATGTGTTGTGGGAGGGGCCTGGTGGGAGGTAATTGAATCATGGGGGTAGTTACTCTCTAGCTGTTCTCGTGATCATGAGTGAGTTCTCACAAGATCCAATCGTTTTACAAGGGGCTTTTTCCCCTTTTGCTCTGCACATCTCCTTGCTGAAAAAGGACAGGTTTGTTTCCCCTTCTGCCATGATTATAAGTTTCCTGAGGCCTCCCCAGCCATACTGAACTATGAGTCAATTAAACCTCTTTCTTTTATAAATTACCCATTCTTGAGTATGTCTTTATTAGCAGTATGAGAACAGACTAATACACTGATCTGAGTTGATATTCTTAAATTAATGGTAAGATTTTTTTTTTTTATTTTAATGATCTTTGAGTCCTGAGGTGGCTTGAGAGTGGATTTAACAAGAGACAGATGGTGTTAGTAGTTTCTGCCCTGGCTTCTTTGCAACTTAACATACTTGAATTTTAGTGTTTTTGGCTAAGGAAAGTGTATCTTCTAGTTTGTGGTAGTTTTAAGCAAATGTGGCTTGAGTAAAACTAGAGAGTAGAGTTTAATTATTGGTAAATCAGTGAAAGTGACAAGTTGTTTTTCTTCCTTTCCAGTTATACATGGGAAGCTGTTGATACCAAAAATAATGTTCTTTATAAAATCAACATCTGTGGAAGTATGGATATTGCCCAGTGTGGATCATCAAGTGCTGTTTGTATGCATGACCTGAAGACAGGCAACTTTCATTCAGTGGGTAAGTAAAACTACCCTTAAATTACTGGATTGGCAATGCTATTTCCCAATTTTGCAAAAATGACTGTGTCTAGCGATATGTATATACCTATACAAAAATTATAAACGTTTAGAAATTGTAAATGTTTATAATACATAATACACATTTTTTAGTAGTTAAAAATGATAACAATTTGAATGTCTAGTATGAGCTAAAAGTAGGTTAGTTCTGTCTAGTGGATACTATGCAGACAGTCATTATGAAGAATTATGTAGATGTGTATTTGATATTGAAAGATGTTTCGTAGATGACTCTCCCTTCTCACTCACATTTTTCTTAAACCCTGTTTTTGCATTCCCCCATCCCCCCATTTCCTTTAGTGCTCCCCCGACTCCCACTCCTTTGTACCTTCCAGTTTTGGCTGTGGTTCCCAGACAGTGTGTCTGCATAGTCAAAGATAGTAACTGGCATTAGGCTTACATTAAAGGTTTAACAGTCCTGAGGATTGGCAGTCTCAGAGAAAAAGGTGCAGCCCCTTCTTTCCTAGGGTTCATTTCATTTCCTCAAATGTATACCTTTTGGGTCAGAATCACTTGCCTTCTGTGAAGAATATGAGTCCCAGTGGATTGATAGCACCAGGTTACATGGAGTGGGGTCAGGGAAGATGCCAGAAGGAGGGGATGCAGGGCAGACAGAAAAGCAGAACGCATTGCCCTTGGGTTTGGCAACATGGGTGTCCGTGGTGACCTTTCACTAAGGCAGTTGGAATAATGAGATTTGACCACGGTGGATGATCATGACATGGAGATGATATGACTGGGGATCATCTGGTAGCTAGAAGAGGATGCTAGGTAGGCTTTTGGGTTTGTGAGGGAAGCTTACTGTGGTAGCTCTGTCTGTCATTTTGTTTTGTGTTTTTTACATTTTTATATTTTTATAGATTTGGCAGTTCAAGTGCAGTTTTGTTACATGGATATATTGCTTAGTCGTAAATCTGAGTTTTTAGTCACCCAAATAACTTACCTTGTACTCATTTCTAATTCCTCACCCCCTAACCTTTCTGAGTCTCCAGTATCTATTATTCCACTGTCCATGTCCATGTGTATATATTATTTAGTTCGTACTTATAAATGAGAACATGTGGTATTTGATGTTCTGTTTCTGAGTTATTTCACTTAGGATAATGGCCTAAGTGAATGTTCAATTCATGTTGCTGCAAAACATGTGATTTGATTCTTTTTTATGGCCAAGGCGTGGACTTTGGCCATAAAAAAGAATGAAATAACACACACACCCACACCCACACACACACTCACACACTCACACACACATTTTTGTTACCCAGTCATCCGTTAATGGACACTTAGGTTTATTCCATATCGTTGCAATTGTGAATAGTGCTGTGATAAACATATGAGTGCAGGTATCCTTCTGATATGATGATTTTTTTCCTTCAGGTATATAGTCAGTAGTGGGATTGATTGCTGGATGGAATGGTAGTTCTGTATTTAGTTCTTTGATAGATCTCTATATTGTTTTCCATAGAGGATATCCTAATTTACATTCCCACCAACAGTATGTAAGTGTTCCCGTTTTTCTACATTCTTGCCAACATCTTTTGCTTTTTGACTTTTTAATGATTGCCATTTCAGTGGGTATAAGGTGGTATCTCATTGTGGTTTTAATTTGCATTTCTCTGATGATTAGTGATATGGAACGTTTTTACATATTCTTGTTGGCCATTTGTATGTCTTTAGAGAAATGTCTGTTCATGTCCTTTGCCCTCTTTTTAAAGGGGTTCTTTTTTTCTTACTGAATTGTTTGAGTTCCTTATAGATTCTGGATGTTAGCCCTTTGTCAGATGCACAGTTTGCAAATATTTTCACCCATTCTGTAGGTTTTCTGTTTACTCTGCTGTGCAGAAGCTTTTTGGGTTAGTTAAATCTTATTTGTCTATTTTTGTTTTGTTGCATTTGCTTTTGAGGTTTTAGTTATGAAATCTTTGTTTAGGCCAGTGTCCAGGAGAGTGTTTCCTGGGTTTTCTTCTAGAATATTCATAGTTTCAGATCTTAATTTAAGTCTCCAAGTTTTGTATATGGTGAGAGATACGGATCTAGTTTCATCCTTCTGCATATAGCTGCCCAGTTTTCGCAGCGCCATTTATTGAATATGATGTCCCTTCCCCAGTGTTATGTTTTTGTCAACTTTGTCAAAGATTAATTGGTTTTAAGTATGCGGCTTTGACTCTGGATTCGCTATTCTGTTCCATTGATCTATGCACCTATTTTTATAGCAGTACGGTGCTGTTTGATTACTATAGCCTTCAGGTATAATTTGAAGTCAGGTAACATGATGCCTCCAGCTTTGCTCTTTTCATTCACTATTGCTTTTACTATTCAGGCTCCGGATATTTATATGGCTCCATATGAATTTTAGGATTGTTTTTCTAATTCTGTGAAAAATGACACTGGTACTTTGATAAGAATTGCATTTTATCTGCAGATTACTTTGGGCAGTGTGGTCATGTTAACAATACTAAACCTTCTAGGCCATGATTTTTGCATCTGTATTCAGGGATATTGGCCTGTAGTTTTCCTTTTTTGTTGTGTCCTTGCCTCACTTTGGTATCAGGGTGTTACTGGCTTCATAAAGCAAGTTAGGGAGGATTCCCTCCTCCTTAATTTTTTTTTTCTTTCTTACAGGGAGCAGTTTCAGTGGGATTGGTACCAGTTCTTTGTACCTTTGGTAGAATTTGGCTGTGAATCTGTCTGGCCCTGTGCTTTTTCTTGGGCTATTTTAAAATTACTTATTAAATCTCACTGCTTGTTATTGGACTTTTCAGGATTTCTGTTTTTTCCTATTCAATATTGGGAGGTTTTATGTTTCTAGGAATATATCCGTTTCC
>PVKP010017394.1:35056-46432 GCA_004027715.1 Plecturocebus donacophilus
ATGTGTTTATCTGAATTCTCTCTCTTTTTTTTTTTTTTTTTTTGGTTAATCTGAGTAGTGGTCCATTGATTTTGCTTATCTTTTCAAAGAACTGACTGTTTTATTGATTCGTTGCTTTTTTTTTTTTTTTTTTTTGGTCTCAGTTTAATTTAGTTCTGCTCTGATCTTTGTTTCTTCTGTTAAGTTTCAGTTTGGTTTGTTCTTTTTTTTCCTAGTGCCTTGAGGGTTACATTAGGTCATTAATTCGTGATCTTTCTTTTTTATGTAGGCATTTAGTGCTGTAAACTTCCCTCTTACTGCTGCTTTGCTGTATTCCAGAGGTTTTGGTCTATTGGGTCTCCATTTATATTCATTCCAAAAATATTTTATATTTTCATCCTAACTTTGTCATTGACCCAAAGGTTATTCAGGTGCAGGTTGTTTAATGTTCATGTGTTTGTGTAGTTTTAAGAGTCCCTCTTGGAATTGATTTCTAGTTTTATTCCTCTGTCTTCTGGGAAGATAGTTAATATGATTTCAGTTTTTAAAAATGTATTGAGACTTGTTTTGTGGCCTAACATATGGTCTATCCTGGAGAGTGTTCCATGCACTAACAGGAATGTATATCCTGTGGTTGTTGAGTAGAATGTTCTTTAAATGTCTTTTAGGCCCATCTAATCCTGAGTCCAATTTAAGTTCAGTGCTTTATTGTCGATTTTCTGTCTCTATCTTTCTAGTGGTATCAGTGAGGTGTTGAAATCTCTCATTATTATTACATTGCTGTATGTCTCTTCTTAGGTCTAGTGGTAATTATTTTATGAATCTGAGTACTTCGGTGTGGGGTGCATTTATATTTGGGATGGTTATATCTTGTTGAATTGATCTCTCTATCGTTATTTAATGGTCTTTTTTTAAAAACTATTGTTAACTTAGAAGTCTATTTTATCTCAGTATTGCTTCTCCTACTCACTTTTGGTTTCTTTTTGCATGGAATATCTTTTACTACCTCTTTACCTTGAGTCCTTGTTTTTATCAGTTAAGTAATTTTCTGTAAACAACATACGGTTGTATCATTTTTTTTAAAAAAATCCAGTTCACCAATCTGTATCTTTTATGTAAAGGATTTAATCTATGTTCAAAGTTAATATTGATATGTGAGATTTTGTTTCTGTCATAGTGTTGTTAACTAGTGGCTTTTTAGTGCCAATTGTGTAATTGTTTTATAAGATCTTTTGTCTGACTAGGTTAATTCAAACCTGTCTTTAAGCTCTTAGATTCTCTTTTCTGCGTGTCTAGTCTGCTATTAAAGCATTCAGCTGTATTTTGTAATTTCTACAATGAATTTTTCATTTCTAAAAGTCCTGTCTGGTTTTCTAAAAAATAACTATCTCTAGTAAAATTTTAATTTAGATCCTGTGTTGTTTTTCTGATTTCTCTTTTTTTTTTTTTTTTTTGAGACAGAGTCTCACTCCATCACCAGGCACCAGGCTGGAGTGCAGTGGAATGACCTCGGCTCACTGCAACCTCTGCCTCCCGGGTTCAAGTAATTCTCTTGCCTCAGCCTCCCGAGTAGCTGGGACTACAGGCACGTGCCACCACACCCAGCTAATTTTTTTGTATTTTTTAGTAGAGATGGGGTTTCACCATGTTGGCCAGGATGGTCTTGATCTCTTGACCTCTTGATCCGCCCACATCAGCCTCCCAAAATACTGGGATTACAGGCGTGAGCCACTGTGCCCAGCCTTTTCTGATTTCTTTGTGTTGGGCTTTCCACTTTCTCTTAGATCTTACTGAGATTATTTAAAATCAGTGTTTGAATTGCTTATCTGATACTTCAAGGATTTCATTTTGGTTAGGGTCCACTGCTGGAGAGTTAGTGTGAGCATTTGGGGATGTTGCAGCGCTTTCTTTTTTTTTTTCTTTTTTAAAATACTTCTAAAGTTGTTACTCTGCTTCCTTTTCATCTGGATAAACTATCTCTTCTTTATTTCTGAATTTACTTTAGCTTGGCAGAATTTTTTTTCCCTTGAGAAGGTGGATATAATGTATGTTGTATATGCTTGTTTGACTTCAGTTCTGGGTGCTTTCAGTGGCAAAGACTCTTGCATTTCTTGGTTATAGATGGCCTGTTTATGATAGCTTTCTCAAATGCTTGTAACAGTGGTGATGTGCTGGTTGTGTGGGCAGGCTCCTCACTGTCTCCTGCTGGGCCTGGAAGGCAGAGTTCTCAGTAAGTTTGTCTTGTTTCTGTTGATTTGCACTTGTGGCAGCAGAATTTATGTCGGGTTGTGCAGGACAGCAGGTGGTATTTATGGGTAAAAGCCAGCTGCAGTGGAGTCTAATGGATCTATGCGTGACCTTTCTTTATGGGTGAAGCTCTGTTGCTTTCAGGCAGTAGAGTGGTCTGTGGAATGCACAGTGGCCCGAGCTCCCTTCTCAGCCCCTGAGTGGGGGACTAAGCTGGACAGAATTGAACTGCCAGTTCTGCTCTTGGATACTCCAGTGGCTCAAGCAGCCCTAATGGGGGTACAGGGAGAGCCCTGTAGAAGGTGCCAAGGTGTCCATGGGGAGGCATGAGGGCTACCCCAGCTCCATGGCCTGGGCAGGTGGGAGCACAATCTGCCTCTCTGTCACAACCCCTGTCCTGGTGCCGGGAACATTCAGAACGCAAGAATATTGCTGTCTGTCTCAGGCTGCAGTATAGTGAGTGCCATGAGAGACACCTGTCCCATGGCTTACCACCAACATGTCTTCTTCAGGGAGCCTCCTCCCTCCACCCAAAGCACACAGATTTGCAGCTCTCCTGCTCTTTGCTGCAGGAATGCTGTGGCTTCGTGTAGAGAGGGTGGGGCCCCACCTTTCATGCAAGTCCTGGCCCAGTGGGCACACTGCCAGTGGAAATGCAGCTGCCCCTCGTAGCCTCAGAATGGCCACTGTCCGGTGTGCATGTGCCAACCTGTGGAAGTAGCCACAACTGTGCCCACAGCAGTGGGTGGAGGGTGGGGGAGGAGTAGTCCCACTCTCCACATCCGTGCCCAAGCACTGAGACCACCTGGGTCCTGAGGTGGAACCATACGCTTCCCTTGCAGAGCTGAGTACAGCACCGCTGTCTCTGCTGGAGGTGGAATAGTCACTCTTAGCCCACAAGCCATGCTCTTGGGCACAGGAAAGTGCATGCTCTGGTCTCCTTTGTCCCAAGGGCTGTCCCCTTAATGTGCTGCACTCTTTCTTCCCTTAGGAGCAGCCCTCCCCGAGGGTAAGCCTCTGGGAACCTTGCAGCTCCCCTGGGTCCAGCCAGCCCTGTGTGGCTGCTGCCGTCCCAGCAGGTGCCAAAGAAGGTCTGGAGGGTCTCTGGCAACATAGAGACATCAGTGCTGAGCTTCCCCAGGCAATCCACCAAGGGCTGTGCTCTTAGTATGATGCCTGCTGCCACCCAGGTCCATGGGAAGGTGAGCAACCTGGCACAAGTGGTAGTCTGATGTAATGCCCTCAGGACGTCCCCAAATTGCTGCCTGCACTCAGTGTTTGAGTTTGTGAGGGCAGAAAAGCTCTCCCACAGTTTGTGTACTAGCAGTTGGCCACAGGGGCAAGGAGTGGTAGCAGCATTCCTGCTGCTCCTTTCAAGTAATACCACATCTCTCAGATCTCTCAGGGCTCCTAGCCACTCTCTGCCAGCCTCTTGTTTCCTTCTTTTTTTTTTTTTTTTTTGCCCTGGTGTCATCCCAGGGGTTCTCCGCTAGGCTCCAGTGCTCTCTACTTGATACTCCATTCCAGGGATGGTTGCTCACCTGTAACTCGGGTTCTTCTTTCTGAGAACTGGCCTCCAACAACCCTGTTCAGCTGTCTCAAAACAGAAGAAACCCCCACTTGTCATTTTGCAAGGAAATTCCTAAACACGGCTAAAAGAGCTTTGTAGAAAGCAGTACTTAGAGTAAGAAGATAAGGCAGTGCAGCGTCTGCTGGTGGAGGCCTGCCTCCTGTTTGATTTCCCTCTCTTCCTACAAAGAGATGATCCAGACCGAAAAACCAGGTGAGAGGGATTTGAGTCCTAGGACTGAGATCTGAGAAAGCACCAGGTTGTTGTGAATTTGTGGGTCTGACAGATTTTATCCTTTGGTGATATACGTAGGAAACTGACAGGTGAGATGGCCAGTTTCCTCATAATGCTTTTTTGAGAACTCACAGAGAAAGGCCGCAAGTAAGCATGTTGTTGGCCAGTGTTATGTAGGTGTTGAGAAAGAAGGAAAAGTAGCTTTCTTCTTGATTTAATTATAGTACTTTAATATATTTGGCTAACAAAAGTGTGTCTTGAGTTTATGGTAATATAATATAGTATAATACCACATAGACTGATGCCAGATGGAGTCAAGTTACTTGAAGGATAATTTGTGAGCTTGGCCTCACTGGACAAAGTTTGAGTTTGACCAAGTTCTGTGGGCTTTGAAAGCCAAGGAGGAGGAGAGTTGATATATTCTGGTAGGGAGTGGATCCATTACAGACCTTTGGTGATGGTAATGGGGGGAGGTGATGTGATAGAAGGTGTTTTGGGGAAGCTGGCCCGGTGGAATAGGAAAGGATGCTTACAGGGGAGATACCAAAGATAACTAGATGACTAAAAACTAACTTCCAGGTTAAGTTGATGATGATACTATTATAAACCAGCAGTTTCCAATCTCATTTTTCCCCCTAGATACACATGATAGATCCCTTTCCCAGAGCTTGAAACTTCCAGAGGGGGTCATCATAAATACTTTCAGGACTATCAGTAACAGCTCCAGTTCTTCAACTGGAGAGAGCAAATTGTATGAGTGAATGAGGGTGACATTGACAGTAGCATAGGGATAATCCTGAATCAAATCTAATTTGCATATACAATAAAAATACCTAAATTTGTTGTGCATTCATGTGCTAGGCCTAATGTTTTAAAGTAAAATATCTCATTTAATTCATTGGGCAATCCTTTAAAGTAGGTGATTTCATTTCCCTCATTTTATAAATGAAGAAACTGAAGCGCAAAATGGATCTGTGTTCTGCAATGGGCAGGTCTATGCAAATCTTCTCCCGAAGTCTGAGAAAGTTGAGAGGCCAAAAAAAGAGGCTGACACCCAGTTTCTCAGAACGAAACATTTACTAGGGACTTACAAATAGAAGCCACATCTCAAGAAGTTATGAGACGAGATGGATCCCTGCGCCATTACCCACCCCAGACCAAGGGCTCATATACCATAGGGAAGGGGTGGTTTAGAAAGGATGTGTAGGACAAATGAAGTCAGTTTTTTGGCCTAAGGGGAGGAGTCGTGATAAGTACCTTCTCTTACACAAGGAACAGTAGATAAACTGAAAATCTTGAGGGTCTTCCTGGAACTGGGGTTAATCAGAAGTCAGCAGGGCTGATTGACCTCCAGAATGGAGTTAATTCAGCTTACCACAGTGAGCATCTTGCCAGAGGTGGTGTGGTTATGGATTTGAATGCAGACAGGCCAGCTCTAGAGCCTGTGTACTCACTCAGGGCTGTGTTGTTAATGTGAGTCATAGGGTCACATCAGACAGATTGGAGCTGAAATGGAGACCAGGGTAGGAGATCTGAATGTGTGGCTCTGAGAGGATATCTAAGAAACGAACTTCTTTTGATCTTGCTAGAAAGGAAAAAATGTGAACCTTCAAAATAACCACAAGAACTGGAGCTCCCAGCAGATCAGAGGAAGAGAAGAGCTAGTATAGCAGTAGATCCAAGTATAGATGGGGACTTAAGATAACTTAAGGGAACTTAACAACCAAAAAATTGGGTGTAAGTAGCTGTTGTCTCTTATGAAACAAAGTTCAATCCTAGATCACATACAGAAATTACAGCTCAGTTAAGATTTGAAAGTAAAAAGACAATAGAACATTGAAAAAAAATTAGTAACAGAGATATAATCTGGAAGAGCCTTCCTTAAGGAAACCTGGAAGCCATACAGGAGAAGAGGAATATTTCTGACTACATATCTTTTAATGACTAAGAGGTGTTCCAAAGACAAAAGACATATGCTAGACTGGGAAAATATTTGCAGCATGTATGCCAATGTACTATTAGGGTGAGAGCTTTTCTTAGAAATTGATAAGAAAGACAACCTAGGAGAAAAATGACAAAGTCAAAGAACAGGCAGTTCACAAAAGAAGAAATCTAGATGGTCCGTACAACTTCAATAGTAAGCCAGGTGTCTTAGTCCTTTCTCATATTGCTATAAAGAACTACCTGGTACTTGGTAATTTATGAAGAAGAGAGGTTGGATTCACAGTTCCGAAGGCTGTATAGGAAGCATGGCTGGGGAGGCCTTAGGAAACTTAAAATCATGGCAGCAGGTGAAGGGGAAGCAGGCAGCTTCTTCGCATGGCAACAGGAGTGGGGTGGGGAGATGCTACACACTTTTAGACAAGCACATCTCATGAGAACTCTGTCATGAGGCAGCACTTGGGGATGGTGCTGAACCATTAGAAACCAGTGCCATGATCCAATCACCTCCCACCAGGCCCCACCTCCAACACTCAGGATCGCAATTCAACATGAGATTTGGGTGGTGACACAGAGCCGAGCCGCATCACCAGGCATAAATGCAAATTAGAACAGTTAGGAGATCCCATTTTTCTTCGATTAAGTTGGCTGAAATTTAAATGGTTAAATCATAGAGTGCTGGCAAGGAGCCTGGAAATGGGCACATTTATTTATATGTTGCTATAGGAAGATGGTTGTCTCTAAATCCTTTTGGGGAGATAATAGTTGGTGTGAGTTTTAAAGTGCCCTAAAGCAGGGGTCCTCAGCCCCCAGGCCACAGACTGGTACTGGTCTGTAGCCTGTTAGGAACTGCGCCACATAGCAGCAGGTGAGTGGCAGGTGGGTGAGAGGATGAAGCTTCATCTGTATTTACAGCTGCTCCCCATTGCTTGCACTACTGCCTGAGCTCTGTGTCCTGTTAGATCAGTGGCAGCATTAGATTCTTATAGGAGTGCGAACCCTATTGTGAACTGCACATGTGAGGGATCTAGGTTTTGGCCCCTTATGAGAATCTAATGCCTGATGATCTGTCACTGTCTCCCATCACCCCCAGATGGGACCATCTAGTTGCAGGAAACTAAGCTCAGGGCTTCCACTGATTCTACACTATAGTGAGTTGTATAATTATTTCAGTATATATTACAATGTAATAATAATAGAAATAAAGGGTACAGTAAATGTAACGTGCTTGAATCATCCCAGAACGATCCCTTCCCGCCCCTCCGCCCAAGTCCATGGAAAAATTGTCTTTCATGAAACCAGTCCCTGGTGCCAAAAAGGTTGGAGACTTCTGCCCTAAAATTTTTTATAGTAAGAAACAAATATTAAGACCTTAATGCTGGTTTAAACAATATTACATTATTTTAAATTAAAGAATCATAAATTACCTGCACATCCAAGGAGCTCAGAATAAATGAAAAAAAATCATTTATTAGTTTTTCCTTAGGCAAATGATATTATTACATATATGAATCTTAGCAGATGTTAGCCATCATTTTTATAGGGCCTGTGAACAATATTTGGTCCCATTTGAACATCACATTTTAAAGTGGTTTATGCATTTTATATATATATTTGATCCTTGAGCAGCACTAGAGTTAGGGGGACCAACCCCCTGCATGGTTGAAAATCCATGTTTAACTTTCGACTCCTTCTAACCTTAACTGCTAATAGCCTACTGTTATGGGAAGCAATGGGAAGCTTTTACTGGTAACATAAATAGTCAATTAACACATATTTTGCATGTTATATGTATTATATGCTGTATTCTTACAATAAAGTAAGCTAAAGGAAAGAAAATAGTAAGAAAACGAGACCAGATGTGGTGGCTCACACCTGGAATCAGCACTTTGGGAGGCTGAGGTAGGAGGATCACTTGAGCCCAGAAGTTTGAGACCAGCTTGGACAACATAGTGGAACCCTGTCTCTGCAAAGAATAAAAAAATTAGCCAAGCATAGTGGTGCATGCCTGTATTCCCAGCTACTTGGGAGGTTGAGGCAGGAAGATCGCTTGAGCCCAGGAGGTTGAGGCTGCAATGAGCTATGATCAGGCCACTGTACTCCTCCACCTAGGTAAGAGACCTTGTCTCAGGAAAAAAAAAGAAATCATAAGGAATAGAAAATATGTTTATTATTCATTAAGTGGAAGTGGATCATCATATAAAGGTCTTCATCCTCGTCATCTTCACATTGCCTAGGGTGAGTAGGAGGAAGAAGAGGGACTGGTTTTGCTGTTCTTGGGTTACAGAGGTGAAAGAAAATCTGTGTGTAAGTGGACCTGTGAAGTTCAGACCTGTGTAGTTCAAGGGTCAACTGTATTTGATTTCAAGTACCTCAGATGTCTGGTTTAACAGTTAAAATTTCAGTGTAACAATAATTCTTACAAATTTGTCAATATTATTATATATTTAATCTTATATATTTACTAGTTATGATAAATCTAAAATTCTTTTAGATGTTCTAAATCAATTGCTGAGTTATAAACTTTGAATTGGAGTTTATATTAAGCATTGCAGTAAAAATATCAAATATGTTCACATTCCAACACACCAAATATTAATATGATGATTTTAATTTAATTAATCTTCTGAGGTTTAGGCAGCCTTTTACCAGCCCATTTAACTTGAGGTAATATACTCACTAGAGAACAGTGTTAATTGAGGTTGCCACCAGAGCCTGGAATTCTGTTTGGCTTTTTGTTAGTGACCAGGTAGGTCACAGTGAGTCCGATTGTAGTTGCTTTTCCAGGTGATTCATTTACTCTAAAGAGCCAGATCCCTCACTTCCAGTGATTTTATAGTGTCTGATTCTTGTATGCACTCACAGAAATCTACAGCAGGCATCTGGATTGATCATTGGATTGTATTTTTCATCTCTTTGACTGATAGGTTGTGAAAATGTCTCTTCCTCTTAAGTCTTTTGTTCTTTTATTTTCTTAAAACCTAGAATTCTGTTGGATATTTAAGATGATACCTGGTTGAGTTTTGGATATAACTAGTGTTTTTATCTGATTTATGGTCTCTTCTGATATTCTGGCAATACCTGTTACATTTTAAAACATATATTCACATAATCTTTTGTGACTCAAACCAATAGAAGAAATAGTACTGTATGTAGATGTTTATACAAAAGGTTTTTTGTAGCATTGTTTATTGTGGCAGATATGCTGGAACAATCTCCTGTATGGGTATGGTTCAATAATTTATGGTGTATTTTCTTCTTATTTACTTGGTTAAATCATATCTAAAATTATATGTATACATTATATTAAAACATAGCCAACAGTTAATGTTTATAATAAATATTTGACTACCAGTCATATGTAGGTACTGGTTTAGGTTGGAATTGAATCAGTTGCTACAACAGTCAAGAATCTCTTTTTTCATGGAGCTTACATTTTAGTAGGGTGGGAGACAGATGAAAAAAATAAGTAGTATGTTAAACTGTGATGATAGCTATGAAAAAGGAAAGGAAGGGTAGTCAGGAGTACTGGGGCTCAGGGGTGTGTGGGCAAGGACATTAAATAGGATAAGTGTCACTGAGAATGTGACATGTAAGTAAAGACCTAGAGTTGAGGGAGTGAGCTGTGTGTCTCTGTGGGGGAACAGCCAATTCAGGGGACAAGAGGGGTAGCCAAGGAGTGTGTTGGCGGTAGCGAGAAAATAAATCTCTTTTTAAGAGAGTGTCCATATAAATAGAGAAGCAGATAGCTGGAGGTAAAAATACTGGATTTTTTTTTTTTAATTTGGCAAATAGCGTGAATAGTGTATGTTGAAGGAAAGGATAAGTGGGTGGTGCAGGGGAGAGAGGAGAAACTTGCTTGAGTCCATCAGGAAGTAGCACAGGAAGGGTTCTCTGTCTGCTTCATAGGTTCTAATTGCCGTGGCAGGAGGGCTGCCTGTGAAGTCAGACTACCAGGCTTTGTAGCTTCAAGGAGGCTGAGGCACTGTGGGGTTTGGAGGTGAGGCCTGTGGGCCCGCACAGTGCGACTTGGTGGTCTGACTGAGCTGCATCTGTGGGCCGGTGCAGCCAGGCGTGGTGGTTGCAAGTGAGAGCGTGCAACCTCTCTTGCAAGTGAGAGCGTGGCCTGGAGGGCTCCAAGGTGCAGCCCGGACAGCGAGGTGTGGAAGGCCCTGGCAAGCCTCCCTGGAGCTTTCGGAGATGTGGCCTAGTGGTCCGGGAGGGTCTAGCGAGTACGGCTTGGAATGCTGGGCAGTGTGGCCTGGCTGGCACCAAGGTGCCTGTGGGGGTTCTGGAGTACCGGGAGGTGCGGCCAGTGTGGTGTGGAGGGCCTGCGTGTGCAGCCTGGTGGTTCCTGCGAGCATGGTTTGGAGGGCCTGGTGAGTGTGTCCTGGTGGGCACGGTAAGCATGGCCTAGAGTGTCACCAAATCAAACTGGACTCGTCTACCCGTGCACCAGGGAAGGCCAAACACTGAAGCGCAGGGGGTTTGCTGGAGAATGGCCCACCAGGAGACAGGAGTAATGTTCAAACCTGCCTCCCTAACTAAGCTGGGGGCTGGCCCAGGTTTTATAAACTTAGGGGTAATGAACTGCGATCTGACTGGATCTTGCAATGAGGTGGATACCAGGGCTCCGATTGGATCATGGATCTTGATCTGATTGGATCCTGGATCCTGCCCTGCGTGTGTGCTTCTTAATTCAGTCCCGCTCCTCAATCCGGCTCCAGCGCTTAGGTTCCACCCCTGTTGCAAGCTTGGTTCATCTGGCAGGCTCGGGTGACATGACCTGAAACTGGGAGCCATGGCAGCTGAAAGACAGCGAACATCTTTGTACACGCAAGAGAATCCAGCTTGGTCTAATGTGGTTCTACGCGGGCTCTGCCAACGAGTCTTAGGGGTTCTTCTGGCGGGCATTCCCACGGGCTTGGAGCCTGGGGTCAGCAGTGCTGGGAGGCTGAGGCTTGGCCGGTTGGGCATAGGCCTTGGAAGCTGGCTGGGGGCTAGTCCCTGCCCGGCCCTTCTCTGGGAGGCCGCGGTTCTCTGCAGCCTCTCGCCGGTGTTTGCTCTTGGCCGCTGGGCTGCGAGGAAGCCTGAGAGGGCTGGGTGTGCGCCTTGCCTGGGATCTACCAGCAAGGGCTGCAGTGGCTACCAGCATGGCTGCGCGGCTGGGTCCCTCTTCCTGCTTCCAGGACCTTTTTCTCCGTCCTTTTCAGGATGTGCTCCGCACATTATGAGAGACCCGCAGGAGCTCTTGGCACAGAGGGGTCACCCTGTATGTGAACAGGACACGAGGTTTGGGACTTGGCCTGTGAAGCTGCCAGGAGATGCCGCATCCCTCTGGCTGCTGCGGCTGCCCCCATCCCCCACCCGAACCTATTCCCCTCCCCATTCCCCCCCACCCTGCA
>PVKP010017395.1:0-46230 GCA_004027715.1 Plecturocebus donacophilus
CTCCACCTTGTATCCAGAACAGTGGACCCACAGCAGGTTTGTGTGTCCTTTCCCTCTGCTCGCTCTGAGCCAAGCACAAGGAAGTGCATGTGTCCTCCTGCAGCAAAGACCCCTGGGATGACTTCAAACCCAAGTGTAACTCAAAGCTCTAGCCCCTGGCTAAGATCTCCTGGGGAAAGAAACTAAACCCAGGGAGGCAGACAGGTGAAACCAGACCATGCCACCCACTCCATGGAGTCCACGTTCCCTGGGGGCCCAGCAGGTGCCAGGCAGGATGCTGCCTGGCTGTGCATGCCACCACTGTGACCTGGGAATCTGCGCTGCAAAATGATCCGGGGCATAATCTGATCTGCCTTAAGAGGATCTGGCCTGACTGCCTCCCTAAGAGCACACAGGCGATTTGAGAACTGGCCATTCCCTGGGTCCACACCATGAGAACAGCCACGTTTGGGATAGGAGCTGAGGGCATAGTAAGACAATAGCAGGAGGAGAGAGGAAGCGGTGACAGGAAAGAGCAAGGGGTGACAAGGAGAGAGGAAGGAAAAAAAGGGAGGTGAGCGGAACCACGAAATCAGTGTCTGTATAAGCCACTCTTACCTACCCGGGACGGAGGGCAGCTGGGGAGAAAAGGAACATTTTTTGAGGATCTGGAACATGGTATCACAGCATCTCACTTGCTCCTCTTATCAGATAGGCAATTTTCAGCCCATTTTACAGATGAAAAAAATGAGTCTTGGAGAAGTTCACCTGCTCAGGTTCATATGCTCAAGACCACACGGTTGAGAAGGTCTTTCCTCACTTGGACTCACTTACTTATTCCTCAGGAAACCAACAGGTCTGAAGAGAACACCCCTCTAGACAGTTTCCTTCCCCCAGGACTCTGAAATGACACTGCTCATTGGCTCAGAAAGTTTCTAGATCACTGGCAAAATGAGTGGGTAGCGTACCTCAGCTATAATCTTTCCCAGCGCAGACTGGCCCCTCAAGACCTCTGTGACAAGATCCCTCCCAGCCAGTCGGTGCAGGATGCTGGGTGAGAGCAGGTATCGTGGTCCAGAGCAGAGAGAACATAAAGAAGCTGGTGGGCAAAGGAGACGCAATGAGTGGGGAAGGGGTCGTGCAGGGCGGCAGAGGTGGCTTGGAGGCCCTCCATGAGGATGGAGTCTGGGCTGCTGGGGGGAGCAGATGGCCTGAAGGCTTGTGTGTGAGTGCACAGGCTCTCAGGTGATCAGAACCCCCCTTTTCCCTGCTCTGCCAATGGCCTTCTTTAGCTAATGAAAAAGTCAAATCTAAGTGGGGAGGGTCCTTCTGAAACAGAGCCCCGGGGAAAAGTACTCGACAGGGTCTCACAAAGTTATACACAGAGTTACCACGTGACCTGGCAATTCCTCTCCTAGGTGTACACCCAAGTGAACTGAAAGTATGTGTCTGTGCAAAACTTGCACATGAATGTTCATGACAGCGTGATCACACAGTTGAAAAACTGAAACAACCCAAATGTTCGTCACGTGATGGAGAAACAGAATCTAGGATGTCCTTACAACAGAATACTATGTCATAAAAAGAAATGAATTATTGGCACATGCTACAACACAGATGAAGCTTTCACACATACACAGTAAAGAAGCCAGTTTCAAAAGGCCACACACTGTGTGATTCGATGTATATGGGTGCCCAGATGAGGCCAATCCAAAGACAGAAAGGAGGCTAGCGGGGCCAAGCCTGGGGGCATGTTGGGGCGGAGGGAGGGTTGACCGTGCTGATCGGTTCAGGGTTTCGTTTTTAGGAGATGAAAGCGTTCTGGACTTAATGGTGAAGGCTGCACAACTTAGTGGATACACTGCACACCCCTGAACTGTACAGTTTAAAATGATGAATGTTACGCTACGTGAATTATATCTGAAACACCACCAACAAAAATCCCACAGCTCTGTGGGAGGCGACACTTTGCTAAACACCAGGAGCTGCTCTCAGTTGATTCTGAAGCCGAGACGACACCTTCAGCCGCACTACACTTTAGGGATCGTGTGGCAAGGGCCAGCTGGGGCATCAGCACGGGAAGAATCCTAGCTCATGAAATCCCCACGGTAAGCCAGGTCGGCATGACAATGCCCCTTCTGCAGTCAATGAACTTGAGGCCCACAACACCACGTGTGAAAGTAGTGAAGTGAGTATTTCAGTAGAATGTGCAGAAAGCAGAGAGACAGAGACCACAAAACAGACTAACAACCCACCCAAGGACTCCCCATAATCCCATCCACAGGGAGGACTAGAGGACCTGCATCTGCTCCTAAGCATTCTGCTTCACTGTCCCCATCCACCGCCAGAGGCCTGGAAAACTCCGATGGGCAAACATAGATCTAGAGGGTTAGCAGGAGAGTGGAGACGCTGCCGTGAGCTCCCGTGAGTGTCTGAACCAACCAAGCAAGGGAGAGCTGAGGTCGAGCGAGAAGGCGCCCTGGGTGAGCTACAGCTGGGCGCCAAGTTGGGGGGTCTCTGTTGGGTTGTACAGTAAGAGCACCTGCCATTTGCAAAATCACAACTGTGAAGCCAGAGCACACTTTTCTGTGCTTTGCGGCCCAAATTTGGAGCACCCTTTCCAGTTGACAGGGACCAGGGCATGACCCCAGGCTGCTTTCCACACTCCTTTTGTCCTCTATGCGAATCCCCGCCACCAGGATCTGTGTGACTAAAGGACTCCTGGGATGATCACAAACGCTTCCACACCTGCGAGATGCAGCAACAGCCCCTCTGGTGATAATGCCCCGATGACATACAGCTTCGTAAGTTGAAGGACACATTTTCTAAATACGTGGCTTCAGCAGCTGCGCCCCTCAATGGTTTTCAACTCTTGAAGAACGCAGACACTGTGTTTGAGAAGGGCTACCAAGAACGAGCAGAATCATGGAGGCGACACGTGCACAAGAAGCCACGGGGGCCTGGGGCTGGAAGCTCTGTCCAGCTTCTTGGAACCACTGGTCCCTCCGAGGCCTCATGGTCAACAGCTCCTGGGGCAGCGCAGGGCAGGGCAGGGCAGAGGCTCGTCCCCTTGGAGGCCAGCAGTGGGAGGCAAGGGGAGATACAGGTGCTGCGGGGGAAGCCAGGAGATCTGAACAAGTGCCAGCTCCACCATTCACCTCCTGGGGTCAACTCCAGAGGAGGCAGCTCCCCTCAGAGCCTCGCCCAGACGGCAATAGCACCTGCACGGAGACGCACAGGTGGTGTGCTGGGCGGGATGGAAGCAGGCTCCTGGGAAGGCCTGCGTGAGTTAGTTATGCAGGAGGAACGTAAGGCCCTTCCGTGGGGAAACGGTGACCTCAACACCAAGGACTTGTCGGGATTACGGTGGGGTCTATGGCCATCAGGGACAGAGGAGACTTGCCATAAAAAATGGTGCTTGGAGAAGCCGTCACAGTGGCACCAAATGAATGGGTGGACTCGTTTGTTCCTTCATTGTTTTGTTCATTCATTCATTCAATGAATATTTATTGAGTATCCACTATGTGCCATTGCAACATAGGATGGTTCTTGCTGCCATGGTGCAAGAGCTTATGGTAAGAGACAGACATTAATCATATAATAAAACAGAGACAGTAATAATAGAGCATTGGCATCACTATTATTACATATACTGCAATTTATATACAAGAGTATTATTTACCACTATACTGAAAGTGTTAATTACAACAATTGTAAAGCCTTCTATTCATGGTATTTGATCCTTACAACAACCTAACAGGGAAGGTATCACTAGTATGCCCATTTTGCAGATGAGAAAATGGAGGCACAGGAAGGTGAGTAACCTGCCTGAGGCCACGCTTCCTGTGAGTGAGAGTCAGGATCAGCACTCAGGAAACCTGGCTCCTGGGCTCCCACTCTTAATCACTGTGCTCTGAATCTGAATCTGCTCCACGTACACATAGTCCACAGTGCAGTGAGCTCAATGAAGGACACTGCAGGCAGCTTTGCCGGTGTACTACTGAGTGCGGCATGGGGATCCTGCTGGTCCTGGATTAGGAAGCTAACGCTGCGGAATTGGGAGGGTAAGCTGACGGGTGCTGTGGGATGGCAGGTGGGGAGAGGACTCTCTTCTCTGGGAGCATGGAGTGTGCATCTGATGCTCAGCCTCAAAGTCTGCCTGGGATGTTTGATGGTGGGCCTCTTTTTCACTCTGATTGCAACGGACTGGTATAGGCACTCATATATCCGTGCCAGACCTGGGGGCTTGACAAGCAGCTTTCAGGTACGGTGCACCCCTGGGAGGGATTGGGCAGGCAAGGAGAGGAGCAAACACTGTCAAGCCTGCATCAAAGCCCTCCCCTCCAAGTCTGAGACTATCTGAAAGCCAAGGGCCACATGTTACTTGTCTCTATGCCCCCAGGGCTTAATACTGCATCTGACCCGTAGAGGGGGGACCTCAAAACTGTTTTGCAAAAGATAAGATAGACATGTAACTAAATGTGGAGTTCTGCCCACTGCCAGGGCCTAGGTGTGGCGATACAGAGCTCACCTCCGCCTCTTTCTTCCAGAACTGAAGGGTCGCATTAGCACACTGGGGCCTGAGGGGAATCACTAACTGCTCTCCACCCCTACGGTGGTAGCTAGAAGGTTGATGGAGCAGGTGGGGCATTCAGAGGGTCAGAGATGTGATTTATACACCTGATAGAACCCGGCCCGATGTTTGCAAAGCGCTTCTTGGATGAAAGGGGCTCCATAAAATATCAAGTATTCTCCTTGTGAGGGGCTAAGTGCTACAAATCAGATTTGGTGGCATAAAAGTAACATATTTATGATCCACTATCATATTGCAAATGAAATGAATGTAATAAAAGTGTCACTTATACAAATACCTCTGATGTACGGATCTCGACCTATGAATATGAAAACAGACACCCAAGCACTTTTATTTGAATGTCTAATCATGGAAATAAATGAAGTCATGTTCATTTTAATGTGTGCACTTGTGCATGTATCTGGAATATTGATTTTCATGCACACAATAAAAATTTAATGCAGGAAACATGCAAAAGATGTAGATCTCACTTGGATTCAGGAAGAGATGGAAACAATGCTTCACTAAAAATCCTTTCACATCAAAAAAAAAAAAAAAGGAAAATACAATGCATGATATTTTTGCCCATAAAGTTCTTTATATTCAGTTTAGCAAAGGAAGCATAATGGTCTATTTATTCTTGCTTGAAAATTAAAGTCTGGAATTTGTTCATCTTGACTCCTCAGCTCCTTGCTAACTGCAAGAACGATGGGTCACAGTTGGTGATTAGAGCTATGGGGTTGTCATGAGTTGGGGATGGCCTGTAACTAACACACTGCTATACTGAAAAGAAAACTACATAAAAACATGCTTTGAGTTAAAAAATCATTTTCTGATCTCATTATGTAAATGAACTACCATGGATCTGAAGGCAGGTGGATCTCTTACCAATTGTTAGGCTTACTTTTCCCATAACCTAAGGATTTAACTCAAGCATTTAACACAGCAGGTCCCATGTAAATTGAGTAGAATTGGGGTGAGTAAATACTTCCTCCACATCAGAATCTGCCTGAAGGGGGGACTGTGCCTTTTTCCTAATAAAGTGCCTGCCATGTGAATGCTAGTTGAAACTGGAATAAATAAACAGAGAAAAAAGGTTAGTGAACGAGGCTGCCGCTAAGTTTTCTTGCCATTCATGAGACAGGTGCCTTTTGGACCAGGCTGAGGGTAAGACACCAAAGAGTGTGTGTTGAATGAATAAAGTTATTTCATTTCCAAGGACCTTGATTTCAGGGTTTGTAAAATGGGGGTCCAAATGGAATCCTAAGAGGACTGCTACAAGTCTGCAACATGGTAGCATATGTCCAAGGACTTCAAAAGGTAACAGGAGGCCGCGTACAACCTGCAAGTCTAAGGGATGACCTCCTGTCCATTGTGCCAGCAATCAAGCAAGGAGCATGCCTAGAATTTTTACAGAACATTACGCCAGGTGCAGGGGCTCACGTCTGTAACCCCAGCACCTTGGGAGGCCTAGGCAGGCAGATCATGAGGTCAGGAGTTCGAGACCAGCCTGGCTGATATGGTGAAACCCTGTCTCTAATAAAAATACAAAAACATATTAGCTGGGTGTGGTGGCAGGTGCCTGTAGTCCCAGCTACTTGGGAGGCTGAGGCAGGAGAAGTGCTTGAACCTAGGAGGCAGAGGTTGCAGTGAGCTGAGAAGGTGCCACTGCACTCCAGCCTGGGCGACAGAGCGAGACTCTATCTCAAAAAAAATAATAATAATAATAATTTTTACAGAATATTAAATATTCAAGTCTTGGGGGAAATAGTCTGGGCATAGCATTGTGAGAGTTTCACAAGGATCTTCCAGCCTAGCTTAGCTTCTTAAAGTTATTCAAAAAAGTTACAGAAAATCCTTGAAATATCCAAATGAACAGATGTCGAATGCTTCTTTGTAAAGTGGTATGTTATGCTAAGGAAACGTTCAAAACAAATTTAATCACATTTCCCTCACTGGTTGTCTTCTCATATGCAGATTAGACCTCCTCTTGCGTGGACAGTCTTTCAGATACTCTTTCCCTCCTCTATGTGAGCTGCTAACGGCAGCCCTCCTGCGGTCTCATTCGTTTTCAGACAAGCACAGTGTGGTGGGCATCCTTGCAAGGCAAGAGACTTAGTTGTAGATGAAAAATCTTTTTCTTTGGACATATGAGCTATAAGAAATATCTTAAGTTCAATTCCAGAAATGAGAAAAAAGAAAATGTTCTGGCATCATGTATCAAAGTGGGAACTCAACAATGAGCAGCTGAGGGACGACACGCAGCACTGAGATGCTTTCCTTCAGCACAGGCAGTGATTCTTTGTACATTTCCTCTGGCAGCAATGGGCCATGCTCAATGACAACTTTGCCTAAATCCTGCCCAAAGAGGCACACGTGTCTGTGGCTTCGTCTTTGTGACACTGCTACCCAATATGAATAAGAGCTGACATGAAGCCCTTTACTGATGCCATACAACTGAAAGTTAAAAAATGGAGATTAAAGACATTGTGGCTGGCCCTCTGCTTTTTAACCAGGAGTAAACTCACACACTTACCGCATGATCAATTCACCCTGTTTTTAAAAACCTCTGATCTAGGGGGAAAAAAAGGTTTAGCATCCCTTCCTTAATCAATTTTCATAGGCAGGAAATTCTTTGCTATACCAAACTCAAATTCACTTCTGCTGAAGCGCAAGCATCCCTTGTGTATCTGAAACACTGCTGAGTAGTCTTTTAACTCTTTTGAAAAAAGGCAGACAGTCTAAGGTTCAGGAATCAATAGTCTTCAAATAGGGTAAAAAAGTTGAGCTGGGACACAAGCATGCCCCTTTACCTTTCTTTCAGGGAGTAGGCACAGACTGCCTTTCAAAAGCAGCATCTAATGAAGGGCAAGAGGGCGAAAGAGAAATTTCCCAGCAGCAGACTGTTCCAGATAAGCTTATATCTTGCTCTGTGTCATGTATATTCTTCATAACAAGTTATGGGCTTTCAAATATTAAATAACAGTCTCTATCACAATAAAATATAATGGCCCGATCTTTCATTCCTATTGTCTTTTAAAACCCAATACATTTTTAGCAAATGAACTGAAGTTCTGTTTGATATTTTCATCATACACCTCCTCTGAAAATGTTATGTAAAATAGAAATGAAGTTTTTCTCAGCCTAGAAAAAGTTAGTTCCAAGAGACCATAAGGAGGACAGCCCGACTGCTCCAGCCAAGGCCACGCTAGATCAATCCGGAGCCAGCTTGAACCTGGGAAAGTGCTGGAGTCAGATCAGCGGAATTGCCTACGCAATGAGAGAGCCCAGTGAACCAGAAGCACAACCCGACTGAGCCGTGGTGCTGTGAACAACAGCAAATGCTTATAGTTTCAAGCCACAGAGCTTGGGGGTGGTTTGTTACACAGCCGTGATCCGTGTAATAAAGTCCGCGTAAGGAGTGTTTTTACGCAACAAGATCACGTGTCCAAATGCCTTTTACCTGCAGGATATCTGAATACATGGTTCCCTCCATTCAGCATTTGAGACAAGAAAGAAAACAATGGGTCATTCCTACAACTCAAAGTTCCAGATCCCACCCACATCTGTTACAACACACAGAAATGATGGCACTGTTCCCCACAGGTATTAAATAATAGGAAAGACAAACTGGACAAATGGAAGGACCCTGGGGTAAAATTTTAAAGGCCTGCATTTTAGCTTAGCATTTATTGTACTAACTGTGTAAGCTCAGGATAGTCTCTTAATGTCTCTGAGCCTCAGTTACCTCATCTGAAAAAGGAGGACATTAATTTTCGTCCATTCCACGCCGGATCTCATATATATTTAGATATATACATGACTGCAACACAGTGTAACATGTCAAAAATAGTGGGAGTCCTATACCAATTTGTTTATCCACCATTTATTGAGTCCTGTAGCCACTAAAGAAACTGAGTCAAATATAGCGTGAGGGGGTTCTCCCTTCAATAAATGAAAGGCACATGACATATGATATAGAATATAAGGATTTAATATACACAAAAGCTGTGAAATGTGAAATGTTAAGGCAACAGTGGAGGAAGGAAGGTAGAAAGAAAATAAGGAAGGAAGGAAGGAAAAAATGAGGGAGGGAGAAATAATTTTTATCCAAGACAAGACCCGCATTCCAGCCTGGTGCTACATCACTGGAGATTAAAGCACAGGCCGAGTATGGAAACTGTCGGTTATTAAGCTTTCAGTGGGTTCATCTCTAATGTTAGGACTTTTTGTCTGAACATGGCTTAGTCAACATATATGACCACCCTCAGATCCTTGGGATTCAACATTTTCTGAAGTTGTTTAACATACGTGACAAGGATTCAATATTTTCTGAAGTTGTTTAACATAGTGATGGATTTTTGCCTGAGCCATCCATGTGTCAATAAGGCATTTGAGAGATAGAAAAATGGCTTAGAATTTTGCCAGATGTTTGCCAAATACCCTGTTAAGATATTAATGTAGAGAAGCTCTCGCATGTTGTCAAATAAATTTTAGAAACCCAAATCATTAAAGCAATGGTCTACATGTAGATATACTAGGTGTTTATATCACAGTTTAAATTAAAAACCTCACTTTACAGCATTTCAAATGGTCTATGCCAGTCTATATACCCCTATATGATTCTCAATGAGGTCCCTGAAGGGGTAGAGTTTTTCTAAGGGTCTTCAGAATCCACACATATAAATCTTGTTCAGTATAGCTTTTGTTCTAAAGGCATTCTATTAATTTTAATTTTCAGAAAATTGGCAGTTCATGTACGAGATATAGGCTAGTCCACTGTTGGTTATGATCAGTCAATTAACTATAACCTTCTTTCCTAATAATTATAGATCTGAACAGTATCTTATAACTGGGAGTTTTTTTTAAATCCAGCTATCCATCCATCTATCCATCCAACTAGACATCCAAGAAAGAACTGCCTGTTTATCAAGCCCTTCTGTCTACTCATTCTTCCATGTATCCATCTTCCCATCCTTCCATCTATCCATTTGTTCAACCATGCAGCCGCCCATCTGTCTTTCCCATTTTCCATCCATTGATCCACCTATCCATCCATTTGTCCATCTGTCCATCCTTTCATTCATTCATCTGTCCATCTACCTGTCTATCTATCTCTGTCCGTCCATCTTCCCATCTATCCATTCAACCATATATCTATTTATTTCTCCTTCTGTTCAACTAGTTACTGAGCATGTACACTTTGTTTGGCCCTATGCACATTAAAGCAACAAGAGTGAGAAGGTATCATTTCAAGAGAGTCACACTCTAGTAAAAGACATAGTCATCTAAAGAAATAACTATCATGCACTGAGCTAGATGTCAGAAGAGAGATATTCAGTCTTAGACTTAAGCAATATGAATTCAAAATCTAAGGGACTGGTTTTAAGATGTTACTGAGACTCACAGATGAGGAAGTTGATAGTTTGGTCTATGGGGCCATGGGGGAAAAAAATCTCAAGAGAGAGGAATATTGAGCTGAATGACCTTATAAAAATATGCTAGGTCTTATTCACTCAGATATTCTCAGTGGATACTGGACTATGGTCCACTATCTCCTCCATATATTTCTTAAATAAACGGGGCTTCGAGAGGCTAGGAGACATTCTGGATGCAGAGACCAATGTGTGCAAAGTCCTAAGGGTTGGAAACACATGGCTCCATGGTGGAATTTAGTTTTGGGGTAGCGTTTAAAGGATGTGGTCTTATTCAAGAGGCTGAAGGGGAGGGAAGAACATTCTGGATGGGAGAGAAATATGAGAAAATACTTCCAACAATGACTGCATCATGTTTGAAGGGGAGTGGAGTGGCTGGTGTCACTAAAGAAAAATGTGGAAGCAGGAATTGGTGGGGAGAAATGATGAGGACAGAGAGACGGGGGGTAGATAGAGTGAATCACTGAAAGGAAAAATATGCCGGACTTGGCAACAGAATGAAAATGGGGATGAAGACGACGACTTAGAGGTAACAGTAAGGTTTTAACTCTGTGTGAGCTACTGATGGTATTAAAACAGAGAAGAAACACAGGGTAGCTGGTGGGGAGTAGGGAAGCCAGTTTTTGGCAGAAATATGATGAATTTCATTTGAGGGGAGGTGAATTAGGAACCCAGAGGCTGTCAGAGAGATGGCATTGCGCATTTGGCAATAGAAGAGCTCCAACATTAGATTATTTAGGAGTCAAACCTCGGAGATGACTGTTTAAGTCATAAGCAAGGATGAATAATCTAAGTGAGAAAGACCAAAAAAAAAAAAAAAAAAAAAAAAAAGGAGGCCAGGAACTAATCTTTGGGAATTGCTGGTAGTTGATGGGAAAGGGAAAAGGATACAGGGATGAAAGCAAATGAACTGTGGGAGGAGCTGGAATGAAAAAAACCATAGGAACCAATGGAGAAAAGAATTTGAAGTAGCCGCCTGGTCAAGTGTTCAAGCAGCCGCCAGTCAGAAAGAATGAAGAGGGAGCAAAGTTCATTGCTTTTGGCAATGGAGAAAGCAGTGACTTTCGAGAGAACATCTGTAGCAGAGCAATGAGGATGCAAGCCAGACTTGGGGGTGGGGAAGGTTAAGAGGAGGCCAGAGAAAGCCCTTCAAAAATCAACCTAGAAAATAAACTTGAGGCCAAGCACTTGAAAATATGTTTTTCTGTAACCCAACCTGTAGAAGAGGTCAGTGAAACCACCCATGTTTACAAACACAAAAAGGCTGTATGAATTTCCCAGAGAATCCGAAATCGCCCATTTGCAGAGAGGCTCGTGGAAGGGTCAATATGGAGTGAGAGCTTGGAAGATGGATTCACTTAAGAACTGTCTACAAAAATATTCAAAGCAAAAGGAGACTTGAGCTAACCAAAGGCTGGGAGAAGGGAGTCCTTTCCAAGCAGAAAACAGAGCCAGTTTGCAGACTTAGAGAGAAGCAACAGGGTAGCTTTGGAGGTCTGCAAAAAACAGGGTGAGGCTTGCAGTTCTGGGCAGTGGCTGGACCACAGCTCATGTGAACATGTGAACTTGGCCAAGGAGACTTGGCTTTTAAGTTTACTTGGGGTTGCTGTTTAGAAGAGTCACTATTCATGGTAAAGAAATGTTTGGGGGTACAGGGACGACTGAAGTTGTTGCTAGAAGTTCCAAGTGAGAGAAGAGGGATGTCTGAACTAGGGAGGGACTGAATGGACAGGTCAGGGTAACAGATATAGGGTGCCAGGCAGCAGGAAGGGTCAAGGGTTTCTAGCCTGCACAATGGTGAGGGAACAGAGGAGGAGGAACAAGGGCCTCCTTTTTCTCCACTTGGAATTCCAAGTGTCCATGTGCCACCCAAGTGGAGTTATCCAGTGTGTGCCATATATCATTGGCTTTCTGGGTTTCAGGCTCAGGAGAAGTGATAGGCTGCGGAGAGAGCCTTGTGAAAAGTCCACTTATGATTAGAATGGTGTCTGTGGAAAGTGACGATGAATTCCTTAGTCCCTCTGGGTTTTGTTTCTTCTAGAAATTGACTTCATGTGAAATAGACTCACTTATTCATTCCACTAATAGTTACTGAGCTACTACTGTGCATCAGATGTAGACACAGGCAGCAGAGGAAATCAAAGCAGAAGCCTCTGCTTTCATGGCAGTGTGTGTGTGTGTGTTTGTGTGTGTGTGTGTGTGTATGTGTGTGTGTTAGAGGGAGAATGCAAGGCCATGTGGAAGCAAAACACAGAGCAGGAGAACTCCTTTCAAGTATACCTTAAAGACACCTAAACAGCACACTCCATTGTGAGAAAACGCCTTAAGCAAGGATGGAGCCACATAATTTACTGATCTACTTTGCACATCAGGAATTGTTTACAGGAATTACTACGAGAAAATAATAATGATTCCTTGCCCTTGGCTTTGAAATGCAAAGATGAGAGAAATTCCAACACATTATGGAAATTCAAACTCATAATTGCCAACTGTCACAGACCAGTTCCTCGAACTGGGGCTGCAGAGAGTGACCCAGACTTCTCTTGCACTTCCCTCAGCTGTAAGGACAGTTTGGCATGAACACGCAACATCACTGCGATCATCAACCTCGGCCCTTCAGGGGTGCTGGCTGTGCTAAGTACATGACATACGTTCTCATTTAATTCTCACAGCAGCCCCATGTGGTAGATGCACGATTGACTTCCCAAGTTGCACATGAGGAAACTTTGGCCAAGATACTTTAAAGGTCACGTTTAAGCCAGTAATTTACAGGGCCAGAATTTGAACCTATTTCGATCTAATTCCAAAGCTATATATTGGTCATATAATAATTCAAGAACTTTTTGCTTTTTCCAAAGATTAGTGCTGGTAACAAGAATGTAATGAGGACTGTAACTAGGACATTTTTCTACTTGGCCTTGGTTGTCCTGAGTGCCGTTCAGGGGTCACTCTCAGTCCACATGTGTTACTAAGAGAAAATGCTAAAAAATGAAACAGCAGAAATAAGCCACAGCTCCCAAGTCAATCTCAGCATATGAAGTGTTGGCTAGAATTGCAGCCAACTTAGCCTTCCCCTGAGTGAACTTAACAGTTTCTCAATATAAATAGATCATCCCAAATTGCCCTGTCTGTAAAGGGTTGCCGAATCCTATTTAGTTCACAAAAATCTTCTTTCTAGCCTACAGAACTTTAATTCTCAGGTATTTATTTCTCGGGAGAGTCATTTGAAAAAGAAATAAAGGCATCTTCACCATTCTCTGCATAGCTTACAGCCATAGTCCTGGATGTCTAATATTAACAGAAAATCCAGTTTCTATTCCTGGGAATGCTTCTGCTAAGGGGTCAAAAAAAAAAACACAAGAAGTCCAAGAAATAACATACAAAACGTTCCTGCCAGAGCTTCACAATCCACTTCCCTTTGCCCTTCCTTTAACACCCACACCCATGCCCAGAGTGGGCTTTCTTTCCCTTTTAATCAAAAAGACATCTGCTAATGCCTTCTAAGGTAGAGGCGGCCTCCAGGCCCTGGGAGAGAGAGAAAAGCAATGGTAGATCAGCAAGTAGTAGGCAACTCCAACCTCCCCGGGGCCAGATATTTCTCACCAATCTATACCTTGGGAGTGTAAGATCAGTACCCAGAAGACAGGCTTTCGGATACAGGGGAAAGGCAGTTTATATCCAAGAAATAACTACAGTACAAACAAAGAAATCCTGGGCTGCATGCAGTCAATTCTTAATGTGATCATTAATTTTCAAATATTTGCTGACTAAATGATACACACATTAAAACTTAATTCTGACAGAGCTGGAAAAAATGTACTAGGGATCTACTATGTTCTAGGTACTGTTCTAGGCACTGAGGATGTGACCTTGACAAAAGAATGTTCCCAGCGTCTTGGTGTTTATTTTCTTCTTGGGGAAGCAGATGATAAGCAAATGCATATCCAATACAGTGTCAGGTCACAAGTGTTAGGAAGAAAAACAACGCAGGGAAGAGAGAAAGATCGACAGGGGACGCTGTGCTGTGAAGCGTGCAGGAAGCCCCTCTGATGACCGGGCATCTGAGAAGAGAGCTGAAAGGTGAATGAGCAAGTGCTGGAAATAGCAAGGGGCAGAAAGCACTGCATGGATTGAGGGAAAAGGGTTTCCCATGAGTTACATAGCGTCCCAGAGTAGCTATTTGTCAATTTACTCATTGATTCACTAATTTTATTCAAATATTTACAGGGAACCTGCTATGGTTTGAATATTTTTTCCTTCCAAAACGCACGTTGAAACTTAATCCACAATGGGATAGTACTGAGATGAGAAGCCTTTAAGAAGAGACTGGACTGAGTGCTCTGCCATCAGGAATAGATGAACTCATTTATGAATTAATGGATTCATGGGTCATCATCAGAGGAACCGGTGGCTTTGTAAGTAGAGGAAGAGAGACGTGGGCTGGCACATTAACACACCCAAACCCCTCTCCCTGTGAGGCCCTGTGCCTTCTCAGGACACCGCAGAGATTCCCTATCAGCAAAAAGACCAGAAGCAGCGCCTTGACCTTGGACTTCTCCGCCTCCAAACTAAAAAATACACTCTCTTTCTTTATGAATTACCCAGTGTCAAGCATTCTGCTATAACCCACAGAAAATGGACTACAGCAGAACCTATGCGATGCTGTGCCAGGCAGTGTGAGCGCTGCCGGAGGTGCTGATGGTGAAGACACAGACACAGTTCCTACAGAGTCACACTCTAGCCCAGGGGTGGCTAATTTTTCTAAGAGGCCAGATAGAAACGTTTTAGGCTTTCAGCCTTCCCCGTTTTTGGCACACTACTCAACTCTGCCCTTATAATGCAAAAGAAGCCAGGACCACACGTCAACAAATGCGCAGGACTGTGTCCCAATAAAACTTTCTTTACCGAAGTAAGCAGTGGGCTGGATTTAACCCATAGACTGCAGAGTTTGCTCACCTGTACACCAAAAAATGTCCTTGATTGTTAAGAAGTTGCTTGTGCAATAAATCCAAGTTAGGGAAGGAAATAAATTTAACAAAAAGTGAAACAATACTCATCCCTCATGTCTGTTTTATTTCAGTTCTCAGGCAACTTACTAGACGTCAGTTGTTATTTTCTGCACAGCAGTGAGTCCCCCTGCCCTACACTTCCAGACTGATACTTTCTCCTGGAAAATCCCCTTACCCCGCCTTAACTACAGCCTGCAGTATTTCTAGACCCCTGCTCTAGAGGCAGACCCACACATTCCTCACCCAACCACACTCAGATGAACGTGACATCACACCCTGAAAACACGTGGGGAAACAGTGTGGCTAACATAGGTGACATGGGCTTCTTTCCAGGTGCGGGAGGGGAAGGGGAGGCGGAGGGTAGGTCATCCAGAGGAAATCTCCACAGAACATTCTGCATGAGAATGTTTGAGCCGAGTACTGGTTAACTAGGTGAAGAACTTTCCAGGCTGACGGGAAAGCCTGAGCAAGGATCTTGGGAACATAAACAGAGTCGGGGAGGTGCCCGAGAAATGTCAGGGATGTTTCAACTCTCATGAGGCCTGGGAACGACAGTTGGCCTCCAGTCCTGCCAGGCTGTGGCGAAGACCCGGTGGCAATTCATACAAATGTGTTCAGCTGATGCACACCCAAAGCCTTTGCAGGGCAGATGTTGTCGAGGCCGAGGGAGTGATGACATGTAAGATATTACGAAGGGAGTTTATTGATTGCTCCGCATTCTTAGGAAGCAACACCTCAGATGACTGGGTTTTTTTGGTGATGAAAAAGAGTTCTTCCAAAATTCTTCTTTTTAAGCATCCAAAGACTCTCCAAGGCCACTGCATTACTAAACAGGGATTCTCACAAATAGCTGGGTCTAAATCACACAGAGATAAAGAGGAAGCGCTTAAAGATGCCTAGAGTTCTCTAAAGAAACGTTCTCTGCTCCCCAATCCTTGGGGATAGTGACAAGTATGCCTGGTCACCAGAGACAGAGGCCACCCTCCCTCAAGGAGGCTCCCAGCCAATGAAAGGGCAATAAGGGGCTAGGAAGGCAGAAAAGTCTGTAGGTAGCAGTCAGTACAGTTGTTTTATTTACTCAAATTTTTCAAAAAAAAAAAAAAAAAAGCAAAAGATGGCAGGAAAAAAATCACCTCCATAGAACTAAAAATTTGAATATGTAACTACTTTTACTCTTCATGCATTTCATAGTATTCACCAAGTGAATTACAGTTTGCACATCTTCCTTTGCAGGATATCTGGTTTTCATTTTCAACCTCTAAAACACAAAAATCATACCTTAAAAGGTATGTCATTAATTCCTCCAGTCCTGACAATTGGAATATATATTTATATTTCAGCATATCTGCTACATAAACTCTCAGACATACTTAAAGTAGAGACCATGATGTCAGCCTCTATTCATTCAACACTCTGCTTCAATCGGCAACTCGTGGCCAAACTTATTTCCTTCCTACTCCCACACCTCCCAAGATTGTTTTGTAGTAAACCCTAGACATTGAATATTTACACCCATAAGTATTTGAAAAATCTTTCTTCCATGACCTTTATCGTACCCTTGGTTCACTTTAGAGGGGCGCAGTATTATCTCCTTCAGGTAGATTTTAGTAGGCAGAAAGACAAAGAGTGAGAACTGACCTTCTAAGAACTCGAGAGAGGAAACTAGACTGAGAGGTGGGGTGCCCACTTGCTTTAGATCTATGCAAAGCAGGGCCAGCTATCTTGGGAATATCTGGGATGCAGGCAGACAGGTCAAGGTGCCCTAACAAGCCACTGACATGAAAATGATCCCCTTCCCCTTTACCAAGTCCCGTCCACTCAAAAACCAAAGCACATTCAGCAAGAGCTGGCAGCCTCCCCCAACCCCAGCCATTTTCATTATCTTGAGAACGTACGGTCTAACCGTGCATGCATTTCAGGTTGTCTAGCTCTTAAGCTGGAAAGGAATGCTGGAGTCTAAAATACTATTTTTCTCATTAATTTCACCAGGCTGACTTTCCCTTGCCCAGCCTGTTTGCCCACTTACCCTATAATCTTTTGACCAAATTCAGGAAATTGCACAAAGGTTGGTCAGCTCCAGGAACTGCCATTTTCAATCACATAGACTGTTTTTGCTACCATGTACCTTGACGACAGCGGGGCCCGTGGTCAACTATGATTATTGGCTTTGCTGTCTCATCCCAGGGCTCTTGCTCATATCCATGTTTATTTAAAAACAGGGCCAGGTCAGTGGGCTATGGGAACTCTTTAGGATATCTCTTGACTTTAAAAAATAGCAAGAACTATGAAACGTGGTTATGTAAAAATGCCTTGAGCTAAGTAACTTCACAAAGAGGAATGCAGGTAGGCGTGGACTGGGATTCCCCTCTCTCAGAACTATTGCTAACATCCAGATTTATGGAAAACAGATTGAAGGCTTGATTGAGAAAGCTAAGAAACACTCAACTTGAGACATCTGCATCCTGGCATCCCCACAAGGCCTATCTGGCATCCCATCTGAAGGATTCTACATCTCTGGGAGTATCCCTGGCCCTCTTCTTACTCTGCATGTAGTTAGATCTATGCCCAAGCCCTCCACTCTCAAGCACATACATCCAGGAGACTCGAATCTCAACCTCTAGCCCGGATCTTTCTCCTAAGTATCAGATGTGACCATCCCATTGCCCGCTAGACATTGCTGGCACCTCACATTGATTTTCTCCCTAAAATGGACCCTTTAGCTGCCCCACATAACTCTCCTTCCATGTTGCCACCTCAGCGACTGGCACCATAATCCATCTGAAGGTCCATGAGGCAAATGGGAGAGGCAGACCTCGCCTCTCTTTTTTATCCAGTGTATCTACCAGGGTTGGCTGAGTCTATCTACCGTTTCTCAAACTCGCTGCCTCTGTAAATAATGCTTTGCAGACAAGAGCTCATCTGCTAAAGGTGGAAAAATACCATATACGGCAATACACAGTTAACGGCAAAAACAGTACTGTTAGAGCTCAGCTGGGCTGCCTGGTCCACAGATGACTCCGTATTCATTCTTTCTTGCTGGGCCCCATATAACAGCCTGTGAACTGTTTGGGTCCATAGGTCTTTACTATGAGGACAGCAAACCTCTCCTTCCTATCCTAACTACTCTGCTGAGACCCTGCCCTTAAAGCCTTCAAAGATGATTTCTGTCCTGAATATTGTACGTCATCGCCTTCTTAACCCCTTAAAACAGTCAGTTCTATAGACTAAATGTTTGTGACCTCTCCAAATTCGTATGTTAAAACTTAATCCCCTAAAGAAAATGTGGTACATGTATATATATTATGGAATACTATGCAGCCATAAAAAGGAATGAGATCATGTCCTTTGCAGGGACATGGATAGAACTAAAAGCCATTATCTTCAGCAAACTAATACAGGTTCAGAAAATCAAACACCACGTGTTCTCACTTATAAGTGGGAGCTGAACAATGAGAACACACAGACAGAGGGAGAGGAACAACACACACTGGGGCCTGTCGGGTGGCGGGGGGAGGGAGAACATCAGGATAAATAGCTAATGCACATGAGGCTTAATACCTAGGTGATGGGTTGCTAGGTGCAGCAAACCACCAAAGCATGTGTTTACCTATGTAACAAACTTGCACGTCCTGCAGATGTATCCTGGAACTTAAAATAAAACTAAATATAAAATAAAATACAATGAAACCTAATCCCCAATGTGATGGTATTTGAAGGTGACGCCTTTGGCAGGTGATGCAGTCATGAGGGTGGAACACTCACGGATAGGATTAGTATCTTAAATGAGTCCTCAGGGAGCTGGCTTCCCCCTTCATCATGTGCGGTTACAGCAAGAAGACACCTGTCTATGAACCAGAAAGCAGGCCTTCACCAGGCATTTCCTGGTGCCTTGATCTTGGACTTCCCAGCCCTAAGAACTAAGAGAAAGAAATTTCTGTTGTTTGTAAGCCACCTAGTTTATGGCATTTTGGTTACAGCAGCCCAAACAGACTAAGATGGGCTGATACAGACACACACACTCCTTTTCCTCAAGGCTTTAGGAAACTATAAAATGCCTCAAGAACTGATACTTCTAACAATGTAGACAGCTTTTACTGCCAAGTATCTTAACGGCAAAGGGGTCCTCATTTTCTCAACCTCAATTTACTTAAGCAGCAAGTGTTCCCAGATTAATCTTGTCTTATTTTGAGTACTGTAAGAGAGTGTTCTCTCCTTATGCTTGGAATGTTTCCAAGTATCAGGCAATAATATCTGAACTCATATCCTGAGTAGAGTCCATCAGAATTCTACAGTTGGAAGGGACCTTGGAGATCATCTGGAATCATCAGTCTATAGAAAATCTCAGACATGGTGAGATCATAAAGGCAGAGAGAGGCAGAGCTGGGCTTAAATCTTGACTGTGTAGCTTTAGTAGTTGTGTAAATTTTGGCAAATTGGCCTCTCTCAGTGTCAGTTACCATGGCCATGAAAGAATGGTAATGTCTCATAAATGTGAAAAGACCCAGCACTCAATACATGGCAGCAAACTATGACTCTCCTTTTTCTGATCTCAGAGCACACAGCTTTATGACCTCATGCCATCTTGGTCAACATTCTTTGGATAATGTCCAATTGTAGGTAACTTCTCTCTTAAAATGAAGTCCTCAGAACAAAATCCAGTAACATTTCAAGGTGTGCTCTGATCAGCCCCCAGTACAGAGGGTTACAGTCTTTCATGATCTGATTAATCAGACACCTTTTAAGAGAGGACATGTGACTACCCCGAGCTGGTTCATGGCAAGCTTCTGGTCATCAGATCCTCAGTTTGATCCTTCCCAACCTGAATTTCCTCTACTGATTTGGCCGAGTCTGAATCAAAATGTAATGTTCACCTCCATTAAATGGTATCTTGTATGTACTGGCCCGTCAATTACTTCTGTGTGGATCTCCTGGAGCCCTCAGATCTTCTGAATCACTCACTCTGCCAGGTCCATCTAGGATTGATCTTGAAAGCGGGGCTTCTGCTTTGGCCTCCTTCTTTACAGCCTCTAAATGTCATGAGGCCAGCCACCTCTTCAGCCTTCATCGTTCCATCTGCTGCCCCTAAATGCCCCTCACCAAGAACACGGCACAAAACAAGAAACCTTTCAAGTGCCATTGCTTGTTAGGGCACCAGGTTTTCATACCATTTCATACACATGCCACATCAAGTGGAGCTGCAAGCCATAACAGGAATTCATAATGACTAACCTAGATTTGGACATGACTGGAATTGGTTAGAAGCCACAAATAGAAAAAGTACAACTTACTTCCTAAAGTGAGTCAGACCTCTTAAAAAAAAAAACAAACATCATCAGGTATTAGGTTCTAAATATAGAGTCACGCCTCCTCCAAACCAGATACCTTGTGGCTCACCCTAAAACATCTATAATGTCAGCTGCTGCTATAATGGATATTGGTAAAAAAATATTTAGAACTAAAACATAGTATTTCTCCAGGGAATGCATATAAGGAATGGGAAGAAAACAGCAATTACTAGAGAAGCTCAATAAATAACTTAGCAACCTGTCACTTTTCTTCCGGTGCACTGATAACACATAGTAAAAAAGAATTCAAAACTTGCTGCTTCTCAAAAATTTTTTTTTGTGGGGGAGGTCAAGTTTTCTGGCAAAATTCCATTCAGATCATCAGCAGGAAAAAACATCCTCTATAATACAGGCAAAGACTTGGAATGTGTATCACATTTAAAGAAATGGGTTTGTCTAAGACCTTCCCTTGGCACTGCCTTAAAATCAAGGGAATCTGAACGCTGGTCCTCCTGTATTATTCATTACATAATTGCTGTGTTTTATTAGAAATATGATCTATTATAACCTTGAATACAGTACATTAAATGACATTGAAAATTAGATTATTCTGATTATTAGAGAAGTGAGAAATGTGCTAAACATTTGTAAGACTGATAATCAATCAGGGTATCCATTTGAGTGTAATAAAAATCAATCTGGAGCCAGTGTGTTTAAATCTAATTTTTTAAGCATGACATTTTCCTCAGAGTTTCTTTCTAAAATGTCACCATCTTCTACCACAGTGATTGATTCTGTCTCTAGGGAGAAGCACTCACTCCAATTACTTCACCCACTGCACACAAACCACAGTCCACTTTCAAAAAAACAAAAAAAGCCAAATGAATCACAGAAATGACAATATATTTTATGGGGGGGAGCACAGATTTATGTCACTCAAGCTAGAAAATCACCCATCTTCCTTTCTCGGGCTCAAACAGGTAAAATATGCTACTAAGATCATAACGTGTCTCTTTACTTACTTCCAACAGAAATGAGGGGTTTTTATATTGCATTTTTATTTCACCTGAGAAAAAAAGACTATACTAACTTATGTAAAATCATTATTTTCCCCATCTATTTTCAGAGAAAAAAAGAATATAAGGATTGTCTTAATTTACCCTTTTCTTCCATCCACCCACCCTCTATCCTCCTTTCTTCCTTTTCTACGCCCATTCGTCCATCCATTTACCCATCTACCCATCCATTCATCTACCCATCCGTCTATCCATCCATCCATGCATCCGTCCATCCTTCCTTAAACCATTATTAAACTCCAACAAAAGTTACCAAGCACTGCCAACTTGGGGGAATCATTGATCTTTCTTGAGTATATTCAGCTTACACAGTGTCAAAAGATGACTTATGACATCCAAGGGGAACTCACTGAACTCATCCTGCGTTCTGCAGGGGGTTCGCTAGGTTGGTAGAAAAGCAACGACTGCCCGATAATTCAACTTGCCCCATTAAATTGGCACATGGGACTATTTACTTTATGAAATGTTGGTATTTTCCTAGAAACGGTAGTGGAAGGGGGAAGATGACAAGTATTGAGCATTTACCAGGACCAAGTACTTGACATTCATGCGTCTGCTGAAATTCCAATGGCGGGAGGGGACCTCTGCTTTCCTGGCCTTGGGTTTTCACGTACAGACAGGTCTTTCACCAGGGTGACACTCCTGGTCTCTTTCCCTACCTCTCTTTCTCTTTTTCCCAGGGAGGAAGAGAGGCTTATGTTGGTGAATCTTAGCAAAGGCTCTTAGAATTCTGGGTTCAAACTCTCCTAGGCCTTCTCCCTGTGTGCCTGCCTGCAGGAAAGGGAGCACGGGCCCGTTCTCCATGAGGAAGCTCTCAGGAGCAGGCTCTGCCCTTGGAGGAGGCCTCCAGGTATCAATCCTGCTGTCACCAGACAGGTGAGCTGATCTGATTCAGGGGTAAAGTTTTAGGAAGCCCATCAAGGCTGTACCTGTAAGCCTCATCCTCCACTAAGCAGATGGCTATATACATTAACTCACACCCAGGAAGGAGCATTATGCGGCTATTAAAACAATCTTTTCAAAGACTCTTTGATGACACAGAGGAAATATTCACCATGTTAAACTAAAACATGAGGTAAGAAAAATTGCAATATGTGGCTAGGCATGGTGGCTCACGCCTGTAATCCCAGCACTTTGGAAGGCTGAAGCAGGTGGATCACCTGAGGTCAAGAGTTCAAGACCAGCTTGGCCAACATGGCAAAACCTCATCTCTACTAAAAATACAAAAAATTAGTCAGGCGTGGTGGCGGCCACCTGTAAACTCAGCTACTCAGGAGGCTGAGGCAGAAGAATTGCTTGAGCCGGAAGGCAGAGCTTGCAGTGAGCTGAGACTGTGCCATGGCACTCCAGCCTAGGTGACAAGAGCGAAACTCCATCTCAAAAAAAGAAAGAAAGAAAAATTTAAGTATATGTATGCAGAGAAAAAAGAATCGGAATAAAATAAATATTAAGACATTTCTACAACATGGAATTATGATTATAGTTTCTTCTTTATGAATTTCAGTACTTTCCAAATTGTCTGCAGTAATCCTACATTGCTTTGATTATTGTTAAAAGGGTACTTTTTCTTTTCATTCAAAAGAAAATAGCTTTTCTCTGGCACTAATAAGTTTCTCAGACTAGACAGTGACTATTGGAGATGAGTTGCTGACATTCTGATCCCCATTCGATTTCCACAGCTACTTTGCAACTGGGCCTGAATGTGTGAGGGGTGCAGAGGCCTGTGAACACTGGACGCTCCCCACCACCCACTGCTCCCCGCTATCCAGGGTACCAGCGCCTCCCATCAGGTTAGCCTCTGCAGCGCCCTCACACTCTCTCTGCCTCTGTCCTGCCCTCCCCTCCAGTCTGCGCTCACTGGAGCAGACAGCTGGATGCTATTCACCCCAGCGTGGCACTCTTCTGCCCACAACACCTGATGCCACTGAAGCTGGAGAAAAAAGCTGGAGTTCACACGCAGCCTTTCAAAGCCCATGTGAACAGGATCTCTTCCCACGGCCTCCGAGTCCTTCTACTGCCGTGGGGCCCCCTGCTTATTCCCCTGTAGACACACTGGCCTTCTCGATGGTCCCAACACAGGCCGGGGCACCCTCTAGCTAAGCGCTTCTGCAACGGCTGTTCCCTCTGCCCAGGTGCCCTCCCTCCTCCTCTCCCCTCCCAGGTAGCCACTGTCTCACTCACCTCCTTCGAGTCTTTACTGAGGTGACATGTCACCTTCTCATGAGGGCTTCCTCAATGACTTCATCAATAAATTACAACCCGATTCCCTTTCCTGGTTTTATTTCACTTCTTGTTTTGTCTCCTTTTTTATCTTTCTCCCCCCGGCCCACCCAAAAGATAGAAGCTCCCGGAAGGCAGGAATTTGAGGATTTCTTCATATGCTATCACCAGCACCCAGGACAGTGCCTGGTACACCCTCAGCCTTCCATAAATTGATGTCGATGAACGATCTGGAAGGGAGGCTGTGCGCCGGGCAGGGAGGAGAGAGAAGTACAGCTCTTGGTCGGCGGGCTTGAAGATACCCAAGTAGGAGGGGCGGAACAGGAACAATGCAGAGAGGCGTCCGTCTGACCTTTACAGTCCTGGTCCCAGGGCTTCACCTGCCACTCAGAGCAATGCCAACCACACTCACAGGGGCGTGGAGGGGATGGGAGTGGAGAGCAGGTGAACGGATGGCCGGTTGGGTCTAAGGAGAACTGTTCACTGCAAGTCACACGCCTGGACTCAAAATCCAGGTCCTCCTGCGGCTTCAGGCTTGGGAGGGCAGGACACACGTGAATGACAGTAGGCTAAGAGCACTGACACAGGCAGATGTCTAAGCCACACTGAGCACCTTGGAGAGGCAACAGGACAAAGTAGAGAGCTTTCCTGTGGTTGAGTAGAGTCCATCACTGCCATCTTCCTTAAGAGAAAAGTACAAAGGTATGCCAGATAGAAAATGCCTAGCCACTAGGCCGGGAATGGTGGCTCATGGCTGTAATCCCACAACCTTGAGGGGCTGAGGGCAGATCACTTGAGGTCAGGAGTTCGAGACCAGCCTGACCAACATTGTGAAATCCTGTCTCCACTAAGAAAATTACAAAAATTAGCTGGGTGTGGTGGCTATTTCAGTGGCTGAGGCAGACGCATCGCCTGAACCTGGGTGGCAGATGTTGCACTGAGCTGAGATCATGCCACTGCACTCCAGCCCGGGCGACAGAGCAAGACTTAGTCTCAGGAAAAACAACAACAGAAAGAAAAATTTGAAACAACAGAATCAAATCCCTGATTTCTTCCATCCTATTTCTCATAACCTACAGCTTAAGTGAATTTAGTGCAACTATGACAACTATAGATTGTCACAGCCATTGCTTGAAAAACTGACCTCCGTTTAGGACAAAAATCTACACATTCCAGAAAGAGGGAAGGCAACAAGAAAGGCAGCTGAACGTGCTCAGGGAATGGAGCAGCCCCCTTGGAGATATCACCTACAATCTGTAGATTACTGAAGGGGCATTTTTGAGGAGGGGGCGGGGGGAATGACCGTGTCAAATGAGCCAGACAAAGCTGCCTGTTTGCCAAATTCCAGATGGACAGTTCTACAACCTACCAGGAGAAGGAAGGGGAGCAGGATTTTTTGGTGTTCACCTAAATATCAGTGTGTGACAAGCAACAGAGGGCATGAGATGAACTAATTGAAGCCATCTTCCAGGTAGTGATTGGTTTTTGGCAACAATAGCTGCTAAAAACTAGGTCTAGAGTAACTAATTTCCCAGAGTCTCCATACAGTATGAGAACCTTACTAGTGCCAGGAAAAAGTTACTTTGTTTTGATGTTTTTAAAAATATCATTTAAAAACCAGCAACATGGGCTCACTGTAGACAATTTAGAAAGTGCTGAAACTTGCTAAGAAGAAAATATAAATCTTAATAAGCCTTATTAACATTTAGATTCATTTTATTCTTTCTGTGCATATATTTCTTCAACAAACATCATATCATATCCAATGTTTCTGATCTAGTTTTTCATTGACACTTCACATTGTAGATATTTCTTCATGCTATTAAATAGTCTTTGGAAGAAAATTACTTTCAATGGCAGTATAGTGTTCCCTTCTATGACTGTGAATTTACATAGCCATATTCTTTTCCTGTTAGCCCTTTATGTTATTACCCACTTTATGCTAGCATAAATAACACTGCAATGAACATCTTTATACATCATGATTACACACATTTTTCATTACTCTTTAAACCAGTTTCCAAGAAGGGAATTATAAACGCTTTTTCAATACACGGCAAAGCCTTACGCAGTTTCTAATGTTAAGCTTGTGTCTGTCTTGGGCTTGGTTCTTGTCCTTCTTTGAAGACTGTGGGGTGCATTCTATGGAAGGTTACTTTTGCATTTCCAATCTTTCTCATCCCTGTGGGGAGCTGACTGCTCCTCTCTTGTCAAAGTTGCCCATCTGGTAGCCCCACCTGGCAGGTGATCACACCATCCCTCTGGTCAATCCATCATTCCGAGGAACACTGCTATCATTCATCTCACTTAGGTCAGTGTGGCTTAATAGTTCCCCAAATGGCCACAGATGGCCAATGGGCAGAAATAGCAACATAATCTGATTATAGGACAGTGGTGACCCCTTTGGCCAACAGCCTTGTTTTGCAAACAGCCAAGCACCCAGAACGACTGGATCTGCCACACTACCTCTCCTAGCTGCAGAGTTATTGAGGCACTCATGGAAGGGCCAACTTGAAGCACAGGGTTGAATTATTTTCACTGCCAGAACAGGCTGAATTTTCTGACTTCTTTGGAGGATGTGTGTCAAGGAGAGTAGAACCTGGGGTGGGGAGGGAGGTGCCTTTAGGAAAAAGTTCTTTACGCCAACTCCTAGTTAATTAAGAAAATATTAGCAGCCGATTCCTACTCATGGTGAGTTTTGTCTTTTAAGAGCCAAACCATTTTGTCTGTTCAGACCCCAAAGCTCAATGGATACTTTCAGTGGTCCCAAACCACGTGTACATGTGTATATACATATGAGTGTCTCTACCTCGGCACGACTGACATTTTCGGCCAAATATTCTTTGTCACAAGGCCTGTCCCGCGGATGGCAGGATGTTTAGTGGCATTCCTGGCTCCACCAGTATCTCTTCCAGGTGTAACAACTAAAAATGTCAACAGACGTTACCTATGTTTCCCAAGCGGCAAAACCACCTGCAGTTGAGTGTTCATGAGAACACAAAATGTTATCATCTTGAATTTGTGAGCAATTAAGAGCACAGGCTTGGGAATCAATCACTATCACTCCTATGTGAACAGACCTCTTGATTCTGATTCCCTGTATGTAAACAGAAACGATACTACACACTTCATAGAGTTGTTGTAAGGATTATGCAAGAAAATGGATGTAAGTACTTGATAGGGTTCTTAGTAAGTTCTCCACAAATTTACTAGCTACCTCCTCCATGGCAGTTACTAATGCTGAGGCAAACTCACAGCCACACCCATGGAAATGCTCATTGCACAAGGGAACAGATGAGGGCAAAGGGATGATGACTTTTTCAGAAATGTCTGCACACACAGCTGCAAAGCTTCATTACATCAAATTTTGTCTTTTGGCTAAATTCCAGCTGTCTTAGGCCATGCTTAGATGAGTTAAGACAACTGAACAGCTTTCATTAATGCTACAGGAGAAATCCTAGACTCTTGATTGCTCCCTGTGGTGGACCTTAGACCGTTTGGTTAATTGGGAGAAGCAATACTCAGCGCCTGTTTCTCCACCTTACCACCACCCTAATTTCCTTTGGAAAAATTACCTCTATCCCATTGGGTTTAATTTTGATAGGATGAAAAATCCAGTCATTTATTACAGGGGATGAGGAGGCCTCCAAAGGCAGGCACCTAATATTTTAGTCACATAATCATTTTTTAAAAGATTTTTTGTATACATTGTTCGATTAGCTTGCAAGTGGAATGGAAAAGCATGGCCTGTAAGCCACAACTCTCCTTTCAACACCCATAGCAGACATACTGACTGATCACAGCTCTTCTCACCAATACAGCCTCAGAGTCCAATGACACACCCGCTACTAATTGATTGGCATTAGCACACAAAGTGAAGTGTCTTCTTTGCCAGGCTTAATCTTAATAAAAGGCTTAAGCTATGTCCAGCTTTCCTTTCTCCTTCTTCCTTTTTTCTCTCTCTTACATCCTTTCTTCCTTCTTCAGATGACATTTTATTTAACAAACATGATTGAGGTCAGCTATGCAAAGATCGTGGGAATACAGCCACCTTCCATGAAATGAATGGCAGAGTTCTCAGCTAGTATCATGGTGGTGGTCACAGAGAGGCTCAGGAGTCTGTGGAGGAAGGGGCCAGAGGGTTGTTCTGTAAAGCCCTTGGAGACTAGCGCAAATTAGAAGGCAAAGAGGAGGATATTCACACTATCTGCTTATATCATGCGCATATTCACAGCATGTCACAATAAGGAGTCAGGTGCAGGGGCCAATGGACTAGAAAGCAGTTCCTGAAATAGCCAGGCTTTTGGCTGCATAAGGGGAACTGCTCATGATTTTAAGCTAAACTCTCCCTTTTTGACTGTTAGTGGGATCCACTTACTCACTTGCAAAGTTTGTACTGGTCTTTTCTGCAAGACGACGTGAAAGAATTCTGATTCAACTTTCCTCCAGACAGAGCTAGACTCATTCATCCATTCAGCAGACATCCACGCCAGGGGCTGCTGCAAGCACTGGAGAGACAGATAGGAGCACGAAAGACAAAAGTCTGTGTCCTCACGTGTGATTACAGGGGAGTAAAGGTCAGAAAGGAAGACAGAAAAGACTGGCCAGAGAGAGAATGAGAGAAAAGTAAAATTCAGTCACAGGAGGTGAGGGAAAAAAGCATTTTCAAAAATTGGTGGAGAGAGCCTAAGGCAGCTGAGAGGCTGAGGAGGATGAGGAGAGACTCACGGCATGGAGTGGCTACATCAGTGGATTTATTGATAGAAAGCAAGGGTCAGCAAAATGAACTCTGTGGGTCACACAAGCTCTGTCAAAACTACTCAATTTTGTGCTTGTCCTGGGAACACAGCTTTAGACAATGAGTATAAATAGGCATGGTTGTGTTCCAATAAAACTTTATTTACAAAAGCAGGTAACCAGATAGGTTTGGCCCACAGGCCACAGTTTACTGACCCCTGATTGAGGTTATTAGAGAACTTTTAAGTAGCACTTTTTTTCCCCTCTGCAGAGTGGTTGAGGTAGATGCCAGAATGCAAGGAGTTAAGAAATGAGTGAGTCATGAGTAAGTCAGACATTAAAGAGGAAGGTCTCATCATGACCTGAAGGAGCCCTAGCCAACAGTAGTAGGGGTGATTTCTTCCTTCTCTTTAATCTTTTCTATGAAGACTTTCTTAATTACAAAAATCATCCATGCTCATTACAACATGTAAAATAATAATGTTAATAATCGCTCTCTCACTCCTCCATCCACAGCGCCCTGGGGCAACCCATATAAAATGTCTGGTAACTATTCCTTGGTGCCTATGTCTCACCTTAGTGGTTCTAGGATGCTGTGATCATGTCATCAGAGGCTGGGAAGCTGGGGGCAATCACATCTGCAATCTGGTTACGAAGGAAACAGAGGTCACAAAATTCACGGTAGAGAGACCTCCTTCATTAGTGATTCTAAAAGGGGCAGAGGATGAGGGTGGAAGTTAAAAATAACAAAGTGTCTATCCAGGGAGCTCCCTGATAAACTCAGATTCGAGAGAGTTTAGCTAGTTGGGAATTAGTTAATTGGGTAACTATACCCCGAGGTGTGGACCAAAGACTTGGGGCCTGCCCAGACACTGAGGCTCCAGATCAAATTAACTAGGAAGATTAAAAAGCCTAAACCGCTTTCCTTCCACTGAGCATGATTTCTTCTCGAAATATCTGACAGGATTAAAATCACGGAAGCAGATATTACAGAATTCCACCGCCTGGCTGGCTGGAGGCTTCATTGGATGATGAGTGAAGGAAGGAATTGATCAATTAATAAATCACTGGGTCAATATATAAAAGAACTATTCAACTAAAGAAGTTAAAGAAATTCCTATGAAAAGCACTTAGCATTCTTATCCTGCTACAGTTGTCCCTCGGTACATGAAGGGGATTTCAGGACCCCTGTGTATACCCGAATCTGTGCATACTCAAGTCCAGCAGTCGGCCCTGCAGAAGAACCTGTGTGTATGAAAAGTTGGCCCTTTGTATATGTGGGTTTTGCATCCCATAAATACCATATTTTTGATCCACATTTGGCTGAACAAAATTCACATATAAATCGACCCACACAGTTCAAACTAATATGGTTCAAGAGTCAATTGTATAAGGCATCAATGCAATGGGGATACAAAGAGGTAACGCCGTCTTAGATTATACTGTAAGAAATATAGTGTATGGGTTGAGGAAGATCATCATTTTCCTGGACAGACCACCTCTGGAATGCCAGGATCCATTAATGGGACTTCCCTATTTTAGGATGGACATTGACTAAAGAGAATGTGGAGAGTGTGGAAAAAAAAAAAAGAAATAAAAAACAAGAAATAAAAGAAAAATAAATAAATAAAAAAGGGGGAAAAAACAGACAAAAAAAGAGAAAAAGAAAAAAAGAGAGCACGTGGCCAGGTGGTGAGTCTGCAGGTGAGGGGCCTTCTTGAAGCCAACCCACACAAGCAACCACTGAAACAGCTAGAGATGTTTGAAGTTTCAGAAGGGACGCCTATGATGAAATATTGAGAATTATTCTCAGTACCTTGAGAAGGCAGATATAGGGCCAACAGGTAGGAGTTAAATAGGTAGAGGTTGGGACTTTCTAATTGCCCTGCTGCCCCCAAATAGATTGCTATCAACCGTGAGACATTCTTCCCATGGTAACTGATGTGTCCGCCGGAGGGATCACTGCCAGGGAGCTGCGTGGCTTCCCTGAGGTCTCTTTCAAACCTTAAACTTCTATGCAGTTAGCAGCTTTCTACTGTTTTGGAAAGCACAGGGAATTGGCCAGTTTGTTGGTATCTAAATGGTTTTACGAATTGAGAGAACTCAAATGTCATCAACGGTTATGTGTTCACAGATGAGTCAACGTTAATTTTACACAAAGAATCTTTTAAAAAGCTTAGGCAAGACTATTTGTAATTAAGCTTGCTTTAACTTGTGTGTGATTAGCAGAGTACTATCTTGGAAAAGTTCTCCTAGTATAAAGAACTAAAACGTGACATCAACTGCTTTTACTTCTTTGAACCCAAGGGTATTTATTTACCTGTAAAATGAGGCTTAAAATGCAATCCCTATCTCCCTCACAAAAACTATTGTATAGCATCTCATTTGGTGCCAGGCTAAATGAAATTATGTATGTTATACAATAGTTTTTCCTCAAACTACTGTGATGAAGGACCATGATTCTAGTGTTTTCCCTCCATTTCTAATCTATTGTGGACAAATACTTATATAAAATACACTAAAGATGAAGTACTAGAAAAATGAAATGCTGCTTGATGTTGCAGCAGTATCAAAATGCTGAAGTTTCGCAAAAATCACACCGAACATCTCTGGTCCACGGACCACACTTTGAGTAGCACACTGTTCTAAACTGTTGAAGAGTAGTACTATGAACAGCAATTCTATATGTTAATACATTTTTTTAAATTACGGTTATGTTTATGACATCCTGGCCAATGTGGTGAAACCCCATCTCTACCAAAAATGCAAAAATTAGCTGAGGGTGGTGGGGGCACCTGTAATCCCAGCTACTCGGGAGGCTGAGGCAGGAGAATTGCTTGAACCCAGGAGACGGATGTTGCAGTGAGCCGAGATCACGCCACTGCACTCCAGCCTGGGCCACAGAGTGAGACGTTATCTCAAAAAAAAAAAAAAAAAAAAAAAAACAATTATGAGACATCTGAAACCCTGATGTGAAAATAGAATTCAAAATGATGCTTAGCAACGAAAATGCCTCCCTTTTCTTTTAATAACCAGATGGGTTTAACAACGTAACTAAGTCAAATTATGGGAAAAACAAGAAAGTTACACTGTGAAATGGGTGTAAGCCTCCTGTCCTGTCAGGGGGATTCCAATCTTCCTGGCCACTGATGCAGAAGCACTGGCCATTTTGAAGTCCTTTCACAATTAAAAAGGCTGAATTGACTTAGTGTCTGATAAAACAGTGGAAAAGACACTTGTTACCAGGAAACATCATTGCTTTCGTAAAAAAAGTTTTCATTATTGATTTTTAAATCTAACTGATTACTTGGAAGCCCCTGAAAACTTCCAGAGACAATATTCTGCACACAAGGGACTTGGTTTCCATAAAGTGAAGAGGCAGCCGTTTGCACAGAGTTAACTCAATAAAGTAGCACTTTCTACTTGGATAAACTGACCTAGATTTCCTGACTTCCACGCAAGAACAAAATAGGCAGGCTGAGATTTTGGGAGCTGTTCGTCAGGACACAAAAGGGGTAGGAGACCCGGGTTGGGAGAAAGCCCTGTGTAAAGAAGAGCAAGATTCTTCATTTTGATTACAGTGAAAACTTCTGTCCTCGGCTTTGTGAACTGTGAGGTCTGCTCCAGGCCTTCAAGAAGAGAGTCACAAAGCAAACGGCATCATGATTCAGAGTGGGGCCCACAGAAGCGCGCCTCCTTATAAAAGGGAGCTGCAGAAACACTCAAAACCACACTCCCTTCATTCTACAAGCATTTCCAGGATAGGGGAGCGTGGGGTGAGGAATTAAGGGCACCACAGCCAGACAGCCGCACAAGAGCCTCAGTGTCCACATCTGCAACATGGGAATTTTGCGCAAGCTGAATGCGTGCGTCCCTGCATAGTATTGTGAATGCAGACTACATCAGCAAGTGACGTTTGTGTGTGTGTGCACGCACACACAGAGTGCAGCACACTCAGGGCCTATTCTAACACACAACCGATTCTGAACAGCGGGGTACGACAATCTCAGGGGAAGAACTATATGCAGCTGAAGAAATTTACAAGAACATAAGCTCACATTACTCAATTAGCTTGGCATGAGTTTAGAGCATCAGATGGCCCTTTCCAGATGCTTCTTGTTCTCAGCCGCCTTCCTGTCAGCAGGCCTCTCTTGACCGACCTCCCTTCCCTTCCACGAAGCCAAACCACTCTTTCAACTTCCCCGTCCCTGTGGGTTTGGGGTCTTTTCTTGACTCGGTTCCAAACCACCCCTTCCAGCCTCCAACCTCAGCAACCTGTAGAGAGAGATCCCCGAGAAAGCTTTTTGATCCGGGTGCTCCCAGGGGAAGTTGTGACCAGTTTTTCTCCTGATTCTGGGAATTCCGTGTCTTACTCTTTCTCTGAACTGGATCCACCATCTTGTTTAGCACAATGTGGGTTTCTTTTCTTTCTCAGTCCACAATTTCACTGGAAAACTCCCCAACTTTCTTTTCCTGGGGCTTCTAAAAATTCTATTTCATGGTGACTTTCATAAAACTCCCATGAAGAACCCTCTGCCACTTACCCTACAAACTTCTCACCATTTATGCTCCCACCGATAAGTTTCTGAGAGAGCATTTCTTCCAGAATACCCAGCTGCATTTGCTCACAACAGCAACACATCTGCATTTTATTTTTCCCAGCAGTTTAACTTTAGCCGCAACCAACGAATTCCCCCATATCCACCAGAGCCCAGAGACAAAAATCTTTGATTGTTTGTTTGAAACCACAAATGTTATCTAGGTTTCTACTCTACTTTCTAAGGAATGGTTTGATTTAAAACATTCTACCCTCCTCCAAATGCCTCAGTTCCATTTTGACTTTCTTCCCCGCATGGTGGGTTTTTTCTGTAAGCTAGCTTGTGGGGTTCAAATGAATTGGCATATCTCTCTTCCATTTCAGCCTTCAAGAAACTGACTCTGCTAAGTCTTCTGAGGCATTCACACTTTAATATTCTTTATTCCAGTTTCATGGCTTTAGCATGACAAATATTATTAGCATTAGACTGGAATTCTGCAGGCTATGCTTTCTAGGCCTGGCTTTGTCTCTAACTAGCTGTGTGACTTTAGAAAAGTCACTTAACCTACTCTTGGCTTTAGCTCTTGTACCTACAATGAGATAAGTTGCTTGTTTTCCTCTCAACCCTAATACTTGAGTTCTACTGAATGTGTTTTGAATGGTGAAATATTAACAGCAGGTAGGAGGAAAGGGTCTTTTCGTATAGTGGTGGGTGAGAGTGGATGGGTAACCCCGGTATCACTGTTGTCATCTTTACACCCTCCTCACATTCGCTCATGTTTACAGATGGCTTTCTCTGTTTGTGGAACTCTTGGAAGCCACTTCTTGGTACAGATGTTCCTTGACCTACAATGGAAGGTGGGCTACATCTCGATAAAACCATTCCAAGTTGAAAATATTCTGAGTTGAAATGCATTTAATACCCTGAAAACATTGTCAAATAAAAAAGTTCTAAGTCCAACCTCATAAATCAGGAACCATCTGTATTCATTCCATTTGCCCAGGAACCTAATGAAGCAGGGATTCATGTTCTCTCCCATTTGAGAGATAAGGATGTTTTCTAGCTTCATCCATGTCCCTGCAAAGGACATGAACTCACAAGCCATCACTCTCAGCAAACTAACATGGGAACAGAAAACCAAGCACTGCATGGTCTCACTCATAAGTGGGAGCTGAACAATGAGAGCACATGGACACAGGGAGAGGAACATCACACACCGGGGCCTGTCAGGGAGTGGGAGCTAGAGGAGGAAGAGCATTAGGAGAAGTACCTAATGTAGATGAGGGGTGCAGCAAACCACCATGGCACGTGTATGTGTATGTATAAGACGTATGTATACATAGGTATACAAGCCTACACATTCTGCACATATGTTCCAGAACTTAAAGTATAATTAAAAAGAGAGAGAGAGATAAGGACACAGAGACATGAACAGGTTATTTGCCCATTGTCACAGGGACAGCAGGTGGTAGAGCCAAGATATAAAGCTAGGCTGTGTCCCTAAACACTAGACAATACTGCCCTGACATCACTGCAAGCAAGTGACTGTTGACCCCAACCAAAGGATTTCCATTTCAGAACTCATCAACATTCATTAATTAAGAAAAAGAAAAGAGAAACAAGTTTTAGAATGACCGATCCAAAGCCCTGCGGAATTAAGTGACCAACAGAACACTCAGCTTGCCTGCCTAACAGTGGAGTGAAAACCAAGTCCCTGTCCTCGCTGCTTCTCCTCCACTGGGAAATGCAAACCTGGCTACTTTCTCCTCCTTCCATTCCACATCGTTAACACGATACAGCCAGTTTGCTCCGCTGTGTTTCTCCTACAGCCATGTAGCCATTTTGATCATTTTCATTCACTTCACTGGCAAGGATACAGAATACGATCTAGGCTTCAGAATGACACATCTGGGTGCACCTGAAGGAAGGGTCTCTGGGGGAGTGATGGCCTCCACCTCATCAGCAGAAGCTGGAACCTCGTCCAGTGTTGAGTGCACTGGCAGCCCAGCATAAGCCTGTCCCATCTTTTATTTAAAGATGATCAACTATTAGGTGCTAGTCCCAATGCCGACATGTCGGGGCTCTTTGCATAAAACAAAATACAAACCTGAAATGTGGTTAGATGTGTTTCACAAAGTTTTCTCTGAAAAAAAAAAAAAAAAAAGAAACAGAAACGATGGCCTGTGTCAGTAAAGTGTATCCAAACAGGTGTGTTCAGCAAACACTGGGCCAGAGGGGCCCAGGAAAGCCACTGATAAGGACCCCGTTACACCCAGATACTTGACAGAAGGAGGAAAAGGACGAAGAGTAGGGAAAGCACACGTGTCATTCCCCCAGGGCTTGTGAAGCAGGGATCTTTCCCTACTTATGCTATTAAGGATAAAAAGTGTAAAAACGCTGAGTACTTCTCAGACTCAGTAAGGTAACTGAGGACCCATTAATAATAGTGATAATTAATATTTATTGAATGTAGTACTTATTATATACCAGGTACATAGTATCCAAGCACAGTATATAGGTTCCCATCCAACCTTCTCTGCCATTAAAGGAGGTACTATGATTACTCAAATTTTACAAATGCTTTTGGTTATTTGCTCAAAGTCTTAGGTCAGCAAATGGTGAAGCTGGGTTTTCAACTCACGTGGGCTGATTCCAAAGTCTATACTGTTAATACTCTCATTTCCTGATGATTGATTATAAAAGAATAAATTGAACCTTTAATTCTATAGGAAGTTAGAGCTGTGCTGAGCCAAATATTATCAGGCATTTCTTCAAGCAGCACATAGTAAAAACGTTTCTTAAATTGCTACACAGGAGCGAGGGCTTATTTCTGCTTCCGAGGACGAACTCTGAGAAGCCCCCTAAGAGCACTAAACGTTTCAACGGGAATCAGTCTCACCATCACTAGTGAAAAAACCAGGATTTCACTAAAGATTTAGTCAAAAGCATTGAAGTATTAGGAAGTAAGGCATTTAATCTTGCCCAAGAGTTTACATTACTTCAATTCACGCTTTCAATTATATTAATGTAAAAACTTATTTATACAGACAGTCCCTGCTTTAAACTTAAACTTTGTCATTGCTTTTCTTTTTCATTTAGCATTGTTTAATAGAATCGTGTGGGTCCTTTTGGCTCCTTCTACGGGATCATTTTATGATTTCTGCCAATGATTGGGTAGAATGAAGGCAACAAAGTAGAAACCTACATATATCATTTGCAAAGTAAGTACTTACTGTACTGGCTGGCACGTAAGATACAATCTCCTCCATCACTTCTCACTAATCAAACATATCCAAATTTTACCCTGCATTCCATGCACTGATCCTACCCATAGAGAACTAAAAGTCCAAGATACAAAATAATAAACAATGCTGTCCTCTTGTGAAATAATACGCCACTAGCCAGGCAACTAATCACGCATTAAGTTTGGCTTGTTAAATTAATGTTTTAGATTGACTTCAGTGCTATTACAATCTTTCCATATTCCAGTATTTCCTACCAACATATTTATCTATGGGATTTCATACTTTTTTCAGGGTTAGCAAAACACAACCACATTTATAGAACTGATTATGTCTATTGAATAGTGGCATAAAGTATAATATTATGGTCATATGAACAAAGTAATGTGACCCCTCCCCATAAAATTGTCTAATTATTTTCACTTTATAAAAGTAGAGCTTTTTGTTAGTGTGCACTAACATGGCCTTTACAATGAATGGATTAGATTTAAAACTGGAGGCAGAGGCAGCCTCTAGAGTATTTTTAGCACGTATTCTTCTTTCATAAAGAATTCTCTTTTGAGTCTTTGATATAATACCTTCTGGCTCATTAGCTGCACCAGTTTGTCATGACCTCAGTATTGCCTGCCACCTAGTGTCAGCATGCTGAATTGCAAGCATAGGACTCAAGCTGGTTGAAGAGTGCCAGACATACTCAGACCAGCCTCTGAAGTGAACTTTAAATATCCTGGAAAGCAACGCCTTTCTTTCCAAAATGCCCAGTTGCATTCCCTGGGAGGAATTCCCTCATCCTGTGGCTCAGAGTCTGAGCCACTCTTAACAAAGAATGAAGTTAAATTCTCGCATTAGAAGCAGTTATAGGAAGCCTCTTTAGGGCTCTAGACATTTGGACCATGTTCTTAGCAATCTGAGAGTTGCATATTTAGCTATTCTTCCTGGATGTTAGCCAGAGACCATTTACTAACCAAATCAGTTGGTCAAACTTTTCCACATTATATATGGCAGCTTTCAAACACTCTTGGGAGGCAAAGTGCTATAAAGATAAATGATCACTAGAGAAACTACCACAAGACTCTCAAATACTCTTCCCTCTTTTGCTTTGCGGAAACAGGATCATAAATAGGAGACATATCTTTTAAAATGAAAAATGCTATTTGTTTTTCTCAGCTTCACTCTCCTTTCGCTCCCCTCCCCCACCGCCCCTCTGCTTTTAATAACATCTGATCTTACATTTAAGCAGGAAGAAAATGTAGCCACATGATTTAAAAAGCGTGTGTTTATGACTTGCCATGTTTAAGCACTGCTGAATAAATGTATATTGAAAACATATTTCAAGTGAGCAGCCATAATAAGGGGTTTAGGGATATTCAATATTACTCTACTAATTCATAGCACACCATAATTATGGAATGTGTAGACTTTCTAGATGTAAATTATAATCCATGACTCAGTGACAGCCCTTTGCAGCCCTCCCTCGGTGGAATGCCACAACATCACACATTTTAGGCAAATTGACACAAAATAAAATAAATCATGTCAAGAGCTGTATAGAACCATTATTTCAGCCTTAAACATTTCATTAAAACTGCACAGCTCAAAATCTCCCCTCCCCACCCCCACCTATCAGTCTTCATTGAAATGAATAGGTCCAAATATCCTCAACACTGTAGCTTTTTACATTTTCTCGTGGGAAATTATTTTTACCAACAAAACTGGATCCAGATTTCTGTTCTTGTCCTTTCAGCAAAGACCCTGAGGGAAATTAAATTGAGCTCTTCTTCACCCCTCTCAGATTCCTACCTGGCAGAAAAGAATCCTGACACAACATTTTTATAATTTGCAGGTTATGAAAATGGAATTCACTTTTTAAAAGTGTCTATATCTTTTCCTTTTTCTAGAACAAAATTTGTCAAAATAAAAAATACAGAAAACTGCATCACTTCTGGATGTTAGCCAGAGAGCATTTGCTAACCAAATCAGTTGGTCAAGCACTTTCACACTATATATGGCAGCTTTCAAACATACAGTGCTCTTGGGAGGCAAAGTGCTACAAAGAGAAAATAAATTGTCATCAGAGAAACTACCAAAGACTTTAATAATTTGAGATACACACATGCATGCACACACACATAAATATATAATATATAAATCTCTCTCTCTCTCTATCTGTATATATATATATCTCCCCCTTGGCCTTGACTTTCTCAGTATGTCCTGCCCTGACTTCCAACTACCCACACGTGTATCTCTTTGCTTGAGGGCTTTCTTTGGCCCTGGAGCCCAAGTGGTCCACAGTTCCTGGGAATGAAGTTCTCCTAAGGTAACTGATAACTGATGCTTACTGGGAGATAACTTTGACACTTGTATTTTTCATTGCTTCTCATAGTTCCCAAAGTTAAGTTCTACTTGCACACAGAACAACTACCTTAAAACACACTCTTTATTGGCTATCTTTACTTTCTTATCGCCTTCTATTTCCACACCTGTGTTTTTGGCAATTATGTGAAACAAACAAAACAAAACAAAACAATTATGTGAAACACAAAACAAAAACGATATGCGTTCAAATCCTTGTCTTAGAATCTGCTCCTAGGGTATAACAGTTAAAACATAAGTCCATATGATCCTGAAACCAGGAAGTGGCATTTGCTACATGCTGTCATTCTCTTAAATTGCATTTTTTTTTTTTTTTTAAGACGGAGTATCGCCCAGGCTGGAGTGCAGTGGTGCAATCTCGGTTCATGCCAACCTCCACCTACCGGATTCAAGCGATTCTCCTGACTCAGCCTCCTGAGTAGCTGGGATTACAGGTGTCCGTCACCATACCCAGCTCATTTTTCTATTTTTAGTAGAGATGGGGTTTCACCATGTTGGTCAGGCTGGTCTCAAACTCCTGACCTCGAGATCCGTCTGCCTCAGCCTCCCAAAGTGCTGGGATTACAGGCATGACCCACTGCGCCTAGCCTCTTAAATTGCAATGGATGATTTTATTAGTTCTTCACCGTAGGTAGTAGACAGAGTAATGCCTCCCCCACCCCACTGAAAGATGTCCAAATCATAATCTCCAGAAGCTGTGATATGTTATGTGGCAAGGGGGAATTCAAATGGCAGATGGAATTGAGGTTAAAAATCAGCTGACCCTAAAATAAGATTATCCTGGATAATCCAGGTGGGCCTGATGTAACTACAAGTCTCCTTTAATGTGGAAGAGGGAGCCTGAAGAGTTACAATCAGAGCAATGCAATGTGAGAAAGACTCAGGCCATGGCTGACTTTGAAGATGGAAGTGGCCACAAGTCAAAGAATGCAGGCAGCTCCTAGGTGCTGGCAAAGACAAGAAAGTGGGCTCTCCCCTAGAGCCTTCAGAAAAGAATGCAACCCTGCCACATTTTTCCTTTCGTTTTTTTTTTTTGAGATGGAGTTTCACTCTTGTGGCCCAGGCTGGAGTGCAATGGCGCGATCTCAGCTCACTGCAACCTCCGCCCCCCGGGTTCAAGCGATTCTCCTGCCTCAGCCTCCTGAGTAGCTGGGACTACAGGCATGCGCCACCATGCCCGGCTCATTTTTTGTATTTTTAGTAGGGATGGGGTTTCTCCATGTTGGTCAGGCTGGTCTAGAACTCCTGACCTCAGGTGATCTGCCTGCCTCGGCTTCCAAAAAAGTGTTGGGATTACACGCGTGAGCCACTGTGTCCAGCTACCCCTGTCAAATTCTTGATCTTAGTTCAGTGAGACCCATTTTGGACATCAGACCTCCAGACCTACAAGATAATAAGCTTGTGTTAGTTCGAGTCTCTAAATTTGTGGTAATTTGTTACCACAGCAATAGGAATCTACTAAACTCTTGGCCTGTAGAACTGGCCAAGTCTGAAATAATTATCACCCTGTAGACTCTCCCATCTTTTATTGATTTCTTCCCATTTTCCCCCCTACAGAATCAAAGGGGATCCCTGCAGATCTGGACAAAACTGCACAAATCTTTCTGAACTCCTATGGTGTGCTAGACCCAGGAGACAGAAGGGGTAGATAACACTCAGGCAGCCTTCAGCCTAATGGGACACAGAGAAGTCCACACACCACTGCAATCCAGCAAGGTCAGCGCTGAGACATGAAGGGGAGAGGCAGCCATGGGTCCGTGGGTTGCTCAGGGGAGGGAGGCGAGCAGGGGCCAGGACGTGAAGGGCAACACGGGCCACATAAACAACCTGATCCAGCCGCGCATGGTGGCTCATGCCTGTAATCCCAGCACTCTGGGAGGCCGAGGTGGGCGGATCTCAAGGTCAGGAGATCGAGACCATCCTGGACAACATGGTGAAATCCTATCTCTACTAAAACATAAAAAAATTAGCTGGGTATAGTGGTGGCACATACCTGCAGTCCCAGCTACTCGGGAAGCTGAGGCAGGAGAATTGTTTGAACCTGGGAGGCGAGGTTGCAGTGAGCCGAGATCGCGCCACCGCACTCTAGTCCGGTGACAAAGCGAGACTCTGTCTCAAAAGAAAAAAAAAAAGAACAAGAAAAAGAACATCTGACCCTAACCCGAGAAAATGGCGAGCCACTGAGGGGTTTTAAAAGTCACTTTTTTGAATACATTGTGTACTCAAAAAGAATAGAAATTATACAGTATAAAAAAATCACAATACAATAAACACATTTGTGTGCCTGCAATATACTTTTCAATAACATGGATATTTTCAACTAAGCTATACTTTACATACTACATGATTCCCCCTTTTTGGCACACAGTTCTATGAGTTTTAACAAATATATACAGTCATGGAAAAACTGCTATGATCAAGATATGGAATAATTCCATCACCCCAGAAATTCCCTCACATACTTTTAACACAAATCATACCACGTTTTCCTTTAAAGTTTTCTGGGTACCCTCCGCATCCCCTCATCCTTCGGCAGTAACTGCATTCTACATTTCATCGTTTCCTTCTGATTTTTATCACATTTCTATCCATTAACGAAAAGATTGCTTTGCATGTTTTGAGACTTACATAATAAAAACATATCTGTTTCAGTTGCCAGAAACACATGCTTCTGTTGCTGACCCTGCGTTAGGATGACTCCTAGGCCTCCTCCATGTTTTCCTACTATACGATTTCATTGCTGTACAGTATTTCATTATTTGAATTTATTTATGCATTCTATTGCTGATTTGAATAGTGTTGCTGGAAACATTCTTGTACACATTTTTTCTAGGATGTGTGGGTATATACTGGGACTACAGGCATGTGCTACCACGCCCGGCTAACTTTTTGTACTTTTTGTACGGACGGAGTTTCTCCATGGTGGTCAGGCTGGTCTATTCACACACGCACACATACACATACCTAGGAAATAGCTCTCTTTTTTTCTGCATCACTAGGTATATAAATCTTTCACTTTACTAAATAATGCTAAATTGTTTTTCAAAACTGTTGTAACCACTTATCCTCCAATCAGCTGTAAATAATATTCCAATTACCCCTCATCTGATGGTCACATTTGAGCTCTCTCCTGCTCAAAATTGAACAAGTGAACAATTCTGAGCAGGAGAGAGCCACAGATTCATTATTTATTTACTGAGTTAGTTTCAGAAAGACCACTCTGACCAAGAGAAAACCTAAGAGAGCAGCATGGCTGGAGGAGGTGGAGCCCCGTAGACGCCGACTTGAAAAGATGAGAACAGGTCCTGAGAAGGGGTCCTAAGGAGGTGAGTTTTCACGTTTTTGTTTTACAAAGAATGCCTGTGTTTTAAAAGTTGCTGCTTCTGAAGGTGGACACATCCGGCTACTCACTGTGTGGAGTGGTCCCCCGGACAGATGCAAATAGAGGAGAAATAAGAATCTTTTTTCCTAAGGCAAGCATCTCCACGCTCCCTACCATGGGGAACATGGAAGCCCCTGGAGAGGAAGGGGCCCTTCCATCTCTCAGGAGGCGGTCAGGGGAAGGAGGCTGCTTTCAGGTCCCACCTGATCGGGTCCTATCCACTGGACTGGCCAGTGCTCAAGAACACGGCAGGAGGGGAGCCCTCTGCTCCTCCTCCTCCAGAGGACACTAAGTGCGACAGAGGGAAACATCTGGGTGAGTGAGTGACCTCAGTTCAACGATCAGAACGACTGCTTCCAAACACAGCCGGGGCCCACGCTGGAATCTCCCCGTCCCGGCACCCGTGCGTGGCGCCACTAAAATATCACAAGGTCTTACAGGACAATCTTGCACCAAGTTGTGTGGACTCCGGAGGCCGCATCCGAGTCTTTGCCCATCTTCCCGTCTCAGTCTGTTGCAGTCCTGCCCAGCTAAAGCAAATGCTAAAGCAAACGCTGGCCACCTAGGCGCACTGTCCTTCAGGGGTTGGACTGGCCATTTCCAAACAGTCTGACAAGTTCCCTGAACTCCACGTCGGGCAGGCTTTCTCCAAACACTCGAGGCTTGGCTTCAGGTCTGTCTTCCTTCCTCAACATTCACCAGCCTTTTACTTTCTTTTCTCCTGGTGCCAACTCCGCAGACATTACCAATTAGTCAAACATCAGTGCTTGGCAAGCATTTCCCAAGGCTCCGGCTCAGCCTGCAGAGCGCCTCGCCCACGGGTCTCCCGCCCGGCTCTGTGCACGGCCTTGTCTTTGTCGCTGGAGCAAAACCAGCACTCATTATGCATTGAGCAGGAGACACCGAGGTGAGGAAACAAGCAGCAAAGCAATCTGTGGGGGGCGAGGGGGAGGCCTTTTCTTTTCTTTTGAAGTTTACAGAGTGAGTTGTTTGTTTGGGTTTCTCTTAAATCCCTAGAGGCAAAGATGACCATACACAGTTACTTTTACAGTTTTAGTCACTCAGGAGAAATCATTGCACTTAGGTTTGTTAGAGGAATGCCAAGAACATCTACCTACCCTGAAAAACCTCAAAACACCCTTCACACCTGAAAACATAAGAGTATACTCATTGCCCTTTCTTCCATTTATCCTGTGCGTGGAAGGTCTGGGACTAAACACGTCATGTACAAGCTAATCCTCTCCCACAACACACTACCAAGGTCAGCTCAGCCCCCTTTCGGACTTAAGGAAACTCCAGTTCGCAGACAACTTGGAGATGGAATTGAACCCACAGCTGACTAATTTCAAAGCACAGCTTTTTTGACCTCCATCCTAAAGGAAATTGGTTTACTTGAAAAACACAATGCTCTTTCACTGCCACTTTTGGTGTTTCTCAGTTGCAGGCCTCGCCAGCTAGGTTTCCCTAAGGAGGAAATGGAATCACAGACAAGGGCTCGCTGCTGGGTTTACATGAGCAGGCAGCTCACAGGGCATTTCTGGAACTGTTGCCTGCAGAGCTGAAAATATTTGCCATCTAGCCACTTGCTGATCACTGTTCTAAGCCCTTGCTGCTCAAAGTAGAGCCTGAAGACCAGAAGGATCAGCATGACGTGGGAGATGGTGGAATCAGAATGTCAGGATTCCAGACGTGCCAATTCAGAATCTGTATTTTATCAAGATCCCCAGATGACTGATGTACATAGTCCATTTGAAAAGCACTGCTCTAAGCAACTAAATCTTTCCCACTGCTGGGACTGAATGAAGTAGTAATTACATACAAACACATAAACATACAAACACATAAACATGCACCTGCCCCTCACATCCTGCTTCCAGCTGCATGCTTAACTATCAGTGAGCTTTTCAGGCAAGAACATTCATTGGCAAATAATGTAATACCTTCACCAGCAGAACGCCATCATTAAAATCATGAGTAAGGAATCATGGGAAACTAAAGATCTACCTGAAGAAGGGGAACACCTCTAAGTACCAGCTTAGATATCACCCTGTTCTCTTTAAAGTTTGAGAGTGACCTGCTAGAATTGCATTGGAAGCCAGAAAACTAGTAACCAGCCATTCATCCACCCACCCATCCATCCACCCATCCATCCACCCACTCCAGTCCATCCATCTTCACCATCCATCCATCCATTCCATTCACCATCCACTCCATCTAACATTCTCCTTGTACCTTTTATGTGCTATTTAATGTTGGTTGTATATCTAATTTATCAAAATCCATTTACTTCTCCTCATTTTTGAATTTTTCATTTCTCTAAACTCCATGAGTCCAAGCCATCACTATCTTTTGCCACAACTTAACTGAAAACCCCACTTCCATTCCCAGCCCCGTGCCCAATCCATTCTCCACACAGTAGAATGGGCAATCTGTATGTTCAAACTGCAAATGTGATCATGTCACTCAATGTTTATTACTTATCAATGGGCTACACTGCACTGAGAATAAAAGTTCAACTCCTTCAAGTGGGCTACAAGAGCACCGGCCTTTGGCTTCCTCTCCAGTGACATCTGGGACCACCTCCTTCCTTGCTTACTATATCCCAGCCCCAGCAATCTCCTTTCATTTGGATTCCCAGAAGACTAACTGCAGCCCTGGGACCTTCTCCCATGCTGCTCTCCTACCTGGAATGCCCTTTTCTCTCCATACATGTGCTCAGGCCCCACGCTTCCTCAATGAGGTTTTCCCTCATCAGCCAGTCCAAAGTCTCTTCCTCTACTTATTCTCTCTCATAGCTTGGTTTTTAATTATGCATTTTTCTGTTTCCTAGATTAATGTCTACCTTCCCTATAAATGAAAACGCCAAGAAGATGAACCATGACGGCATTGGTTTTCTTTACCGCTCAACGCTTAGCGTACAGCTCAGAGCTCTGCAAGTGCTGTTCCTCTGCCTGGAACATTCAACCCTTAGCATACAGCTCAGAGCTCTGCAAGTGCTGTTGCTCTGCCTGGAACACTCAACCCTTAGCGTACAGCTCAGAGCTCTGCAAGTGCTGTTGCTCTGCCTGCAACACTCTTCCTTTGATATCTGCCTGTTCATTTGCTCACTTCCTTCAAGTCCCTGCCCAAATGTTACCTCGCCAGACACACCACCCATGACCACCCTTCATAAAATAGACACCTTTAGTGCCGTGAGGCTATGCTTCAACTACATGGCTACCACAGTGTACAGCACAGTTCTAAGCAGTGATGACCATCTTCTGCGTTACGTAAAATTGCTTATTATCCACCTGTCAACCCTCTCCCAACCCTGAACATAAAATTCTGGACATCAGCAATCCTTTCGTCAATGCTGACTTTCATCTAAAACAGCATACGATAAATACCGGTTGTTGAAAGACTACACAGTAAGTGCTCAGGAAATATATGAATAAATGTGTCAATTGAGGAAGGCATGAGCCTGAAGCTATGTTTGCTGAAGGGGTCTCTGAAGACAATGAAGGTGAAAATTCTGACCTCAAGGAGCTTGTTTTTGAGCATGGGAGGCAGGGGTGGTGTCACACGAACACCTCCTAGCAGGACCCTCTCTGCACTCCTTCCACACCAGCTCTCTGCCCCTTCCATCCTCTCCCTCTCCCCTCAAAATGACAGCACACTTTCATTCTGCCTGTCTTGTGTTGTCTCCAAAATGAACAGGATAACCTAGCATTCTGGGAATTTTCTTTCTGAGCTAGATCCGAGTGTTCTATTTTCCCCTCATCTATTTAACACCATGAACATATGGACTTTTGAAGAGCTTTGTCAGAACACTTTAGAATATTATGAGGTAAACTGAAATTTTCCACATAAAGTATAATTTCCGGTTTTATTCCCAAGAGCTATAAAAGAAGACCTTTCAAAAATATACCAAGAAAAGGGCCAGGCGTGATGGCTCAAGCCTATAATCCCGCACTCTGGGAGGCTGGGGTTGGGGGAGATCACCTGAGGTCATGAGTTCCGGACCAGTCCAGCCAACATGATGAAACCCTAAAATACAAAATACAAAATGTCTCTACTAAAAATACAAAAACTAGCCAGGTGTGGTGATGTGCACCTGTAATCCCAGCTACTCAGGAGGCTGAGTCAGGAGAACGGCTTGAACCTGGGGAGGCGGAGGTTGTAGAGAGCCAAAATTGTGCCACTGCACTCCAGCCTAGGCGACAGAGCGAGACTCTGTCTTAAGAAAAAATAACAATAAAAAATAAAAATAAAAACATATGAAGAAAAAGAGACAGAAGAGGATAGGAAGAGGAAGAGAAAGGAGAGGAAGGAGAGAGGAAGGAGGAAAGGAGGAAGGGAGGGAGAGAGGGAGAGGGAGGGAGAGATGGAGGGAGGGAGG